>JAZHYW010009162.1:0-72120 GCA_037355805.1 Ixodes ricinus
TTATATTATTTATGGGGGAACAAATGTTTGTCCCAGCCACTCTTTATAAATTCTCTTGATCACCTTTCCTAATGACCCACAATCAGCTTACCGATTGCTGCTTCGAAGCCCTAAAGGATGTTCTTTTCGACTCCACGCCGTGAGATTTCCGCTTTGTATACCTTTCGGACCACCACCCGCAAGAATTCCGCACAGGCTTCGATCCCCGCCATTGCCACCCGGCGTCCACTAAACCGTGCTGTGTCTTCTCTGTCAGGCTGCTTCCAGTAACAACGAGTCTCCGTCCTGCACTGGATCGTGGTGTGGCTCCAGCTTGTGGCTTCGTTTTACCAATACATATTTGACAAACGAACGGCGGCTGAAATCTTCTTCCTCGGCAGTCTTACGCCTGGCTCAACTCTAGCCCTCAACCTTTGACCGGACTCTACAACAGCCCTGGATCCTACGGCGTTGGTGAGACGACATGTTGCCTCCACCATCTGTTATCTTGTTGGCAACCGGTCACCGGTGCTTTGCGATCTCCTTTCATCCTGGTAACTAAACCAGTCACCGATTGACACGCTGTTATTATCCATTTTTTGCCTATCTTTTAAAATGTTTTTGTCCTTTGCTTTTTACGCAATTATTCCACCTTGTCCTTAACCTGTGCTGCCTGTCAAAAATACATTCCATCTGATGGTCGCCACATGAGTTGCTCAGCGTGTAAACATAAGTATCGTCTAGGAAAAACATGCTTTGTTACTGCCGAATCTACGTTTACTGCTGTAAACCCCGAAAATAAAAAAGATAAAAAAAAGACTGAGGTGCAAAGTTTTCCGCTCTCTGAACAATCCTTCTCTTCCCGACGAAGTGGGCGAGTAACCCGATTTGACCTCGCCATGTGATTCCACGATCCTTGTGGCGCAGATAAAATTAACCGCAAGTTGAACTCATTCCTCTCCTTTAATGCTAGCGTAGATTCGGTGCTCAAGCTCCCTGGCTAGGTGAATGAGCTTCTACACCTCACGCCTTCCATAGACCTAATGAAGGCATCTAAGGAAGAAGTGCAGACTTCCATAGCTTTCTTAGGAGCGAAGTATGACACCCTTTAGCCACAGCGTCTGTCCACACGACGGATATCCAGGATTTTCGTCTGAAGATGGGATCTCTGAAGGCCACAGTTTCAGAAATACACACCATTCAACACTTTAAAAATGGGATAGACGAAACTGACCAACTTAGCTCCTACAAAACATGAAAATTCATGGAGTAGAAGTAGGCCCTGGCGAGGTTCTCCCCAAGACAAAGACAGAGTAAGTAAGACAAGACGAAGCGTGTTGTCTTACTTACTCTGCCCTTGTCTTGCGGCGCATTTTGTCAAAATAAGTCATGTACCAACTGGCCCATCTGTCACTATTGATGAGGCTCACCCTAATGTCCTGTCAGGGTTAGCCACCAAGCTTGCAATCGAGGGACATCAAACCATTCGATCTAGTATCAGTTCAAAAAGTACAGAGAAAGTCAACTATGCATCTGACTATTATGGTGAAGTTCGCCTCTTTCTCCATTAAACACCGATGGATGCTCGCACGTGGCAAGCTTAGGCTATTGAATTCTGAAAGCTCACCCGAAAAGATAATCTTCAATGACAACTTGACGCAGACCAACAGAGAACTCTTCTAGCTCGGTTGCGCTCGTGGAAGAAAGGAGGGTTACATTTTTTTTGGTAAAAATGCACACATTTTGGCTAGAAAAGAAATGGGAGCCCTCCAGGGCGAGTTCCGCAACGGCATGACTTGGATCTAATCACTTAATCATCATGGCTAGTTTTTCCCAATACTGAGACCTAAATGCATTCAACGAGATGGGGCCGATCAGAGCATATGAGTAGAAAAGAGAGTAAGGAAACTGAGGGGAAATTGTGGGAAGAGAGAATGCAGGCGAAATCAGCTTTAACAATATACAGGTCACAAAAACAAGAAATAAAGAAGGAACAGCTCTATGATAATTCAGTGGGGAGCTCATTGCTGTTTGAAGGTAGAACGGGGTGCTAAGAACGAAAACATATAGGTCTAAATTCCAAAAATTAACACTCCCTGCAACATATACAACCGCGAAAGGGAAACTATAGAACATGTAATCTTAAGGTGCACGGGGCTTCATCAAACCCTCTTGGGGGGGGGGGGGGCTCCAGATATGGAGGGGGCACTGGGGATTTGCAGACATGGATTGACGAATGGATACGGAAAGGATTGCGGTAACTAAGAGCAGACTGGAAGATTGGTGAAAAAATCTAGGGAGGGGTAAAAACACAGATAAAAATAAGTAATGGAAACACTTTAAAAGGGGGGGGTTGTGTTCAACCAACATTTATACAAATTTAAAAAAAGGGATGACAAAGTTTTAGGATAGGTGGCGCAAACTGCTGCCCGGTACAAAGTGTATAGCCATTAACATCAATATATATGCTGATTTCGCTTCGTTTAACGGCTCATTCTCCACCTTTTTTCCGATTTCTTCACCATTGTGCACGTCAACATTCGCAGTATTCGCAAATACCTGGACGCATTAGTAATCGTTCTTGCTGAAATAGGTGAGCAAATTGACGCAATTTTTAGAGATATATGTATCTTCTGACTCTTCGTCACAGTTTATGTTAAAAGGTTTCGAATAGCTTTTTTACACCCGTCAGAACTTATGTGGTGGCGGAAAAGGCATATTTATAAAGGACTCATAAACAGCAACTCAGACTGAATTCTCCTTCACACCTGCAGAAAATTTAATGTTCAACGTCTCTAACCTAAGACATACATTTTGCTTATGAGCACTGTACCGACTGCCGTCGTCTAACTGCATCAAATTTCTGGAGGAGTGGAAACAAGATTTGGACGGATTACATTTTGAGACACATTTGTGCTCGGTGGGAGATATTAATATTAATATTCTCAACCCTTCTTAATCGGTTGTTGGTGATTATTTATTCTTGATTGCCGGTAATGAAATAACAACTACCATTCAAGATCCAACCAGAGGAGAAGTACTAAGTGTAAATCTACTTTCTTCATGCCTTGATCACATTAACATTTGAACCACAGATGCTTCGATTCACACCGCAGTGATTAGGATAAAACTGGCAGATCACGACTTTGTCGCTTGCAAATGTGTCTTCATTTATAGTGAAGATGAGAATACCGAGACGATCTGTCAATCAAAAAGTTTGACCTCTATAATTTTGAGAGGCTTGTTAACCAATACGATTGAGGTCAATCCTTATCCTCACCTTACAGCGTAAGAATATACTCAATGTTTATCGAAAGTATCACAAATTAAAAACAAACATAAAAAAGACGCTCTATATAAAACGCGTAGGCCCATAATGCTCTGGTTGACTTCTGAAATTTTTGAGGCAATAACTCACAAAGGGCGATTGCGGAAAAAATGCCGGCGCTCACCTATCATCGTTGCCCTCGAAGTAGGATGTAATATAGAAAGAAATCGTGTCTACGCCCTCATTCGATCATCGAAAAGAAGGCATTTTTCAAAAAAAGTTCTCCGAGGCTTGTTCTAACCCAAGAAAAACTTGGGCTGTCGTTAATGGACTTCGTAATGCACAAGTGAACATAGTAGAAAAAAATATGAAAACACTTCGAAATGAATATGTCTGACATGGTCAAGGCATTTAATAGATATTTCGTGGACTCAGCTAAGGTCTCTCTAAAACATCCAGCGGTGCTGTGGCTTCGACACTCCAATTCAGATTGTCTGCGAATCAGCTTTTCCTTTTCGTGTCTTGGAGCCTGAGTTGCGATCATATCTTTTCAGATTTAAGTGCTTTCGATCGGCGGGAGTTGATGGCATTACAGTACATGACGTGTGCCCAGTCTTGCCAACCTCCGCAATCGTTTCTTCCCGATTTTTATCGAAAATTCCCTAGATTTTCCTAGGTTTTCAGAAAATATTGAGATTATCGTTATGGAGTAACTTAGGAATACATCCCTGTAGTTGGGCCGAAATTTAAAGGTTAAATTTGCTTTGTTAAAACCTTTTTATATAATTAAACTTTGTTACTTTCGCCTTTCGTGGCCCCCCAAAATCGCTGTTGTTTCCACTCCACCTTCCCGCTGCGCTCGGCTGGCACGAGGTCGAAAAGGGAAAGGAACGTGTCTTTAAAGCCCTCTGAAACCCATTAAAAAGCAATCCCTAGATTTGAACAAATTTCCCTTCGCCCCTAAACGATGACGGAAATCCCTAGATCTAGGGGAAAGTTCCTAAGGTTGGCAGCACTGCGTGTGCCGGAATTATTACCCTTCAAAAAGGTCCTCCCAGCTATATAAATGGAATTTTGGAAACTGGCAATATTCCTAACAAATTAAAACGAGCTTTATTTTTCCTCTTCAAAAGTGGCGTACCAAATCAAGTTTCGTCCTACAAACCTTTTTCAGTATTGTCTTGTCTTCACAAATTCTAGAGAAACGTCTTTTAATCGCTATGTTTGGTTTTCTTGAGAAACACAGCCTAATCTCTCCAAATAAATAGGGGTTCACGACTGCTCGTGATAAAACAAATATTCTTGACTTTTCCGATACCTTGCACTCTTCTTTCGACAACGCATGTGTGCGCACTTTTTATGAATATTGCTAAGCGTTCGATGCCGTGAACTACAACGTCGTTTTAGACAAACTTTCCTGTATGGGTTGTAGGGGACCATTTCATCTGTAGCTCACGAATTTCCTCTAGAATCGCACCCAGGTAGTGTCCTTAGACAATGTGCATAACTCTGAGGCGTTCCTGGGCTCTGCATTTCCCCAAGGATCTATATTGTCTCCATTATTTTTTAACATCTATGTAAATGATATTTGAAATGTAACGACTGTTTCAAAAATTCTTCAATATGCGGATGACTGTCATATTTTCTAGGCACCTAGTTTACCATTGTGCGATAAAAATGCTACAAACTGAAGTTTTAAAAGAACTTGGCTGGCTTTCTGCAAACGAACTTCGCGCAAACGCTTCAAAAACAAAGCTCGTTTGCATTCAAAATACACTAAAGAATGTAACCTTCACAGCTTCACTGTTCCTCGACGACTTTATCTGTCAACACTGCAATTGTGAACCAGCGAACTGCGTGAGCACTCTAATATACTTAGGAATTCATTTCAATTGTGATCTGTCTTGGAACACTCAGATGTCTCATTTAAGTCAAGGTTTGAGAACTTTCTCCTGTCTACTTTACAACATAAAAGGTCTCGGGCCCTTGGCAGTTAAAAAAAATATTTATTTATGCTTTGGCTCAAGGGTGCACAACTCAAAAATGACACGGGCCAAAAAAATATTTTTATTCGGAACTGCGCGGATTTCGAATATCTTGCAGAGAGATTTTCATTGTAAGGCATCATTGCACTGGTTGCCGTCTTGAGCATATCTCGCAGTGTTACGTCCGCGGGACGCATGTTGTGCACCCTTGCTTTAGCTTATAGTGTGCTCAGATATGGCATAAGTCTCTTTTTTTTTCAATTGCTCTCTCCTCAAGCATTCAGGGGCTGATCGCATTTAAGAAAAGAAAATACTGTAGAGAATTGTTTACAACACAGCGTTGTTGTCCAGCAATAAGCTATCTGCTTCACTCGGAATACCAACCTTTTTCTCACTCTTTTTTTCTTTCGCATAGTCGTGTTTCGGCCCTTCTGGGCAAGTGAATTCAAAATTCCGTCCATCCATCTCGAGAGCTTCGTACTATTTGACGCTTTTAAAATTCACCTTTGAGAACACACCTACGGGAAAGTATGTGCTCGTTTTGTGTGCCAAAATTATTTATTTCATTACCGGAATCACTGCTTCCTTTTGACTCGAATAAGAAACTGAAGAAGCCTTTTAGAAACCTGTTTTGCGACATGTCGCGACTGTGATCGTAACAGCTGTTTTCTTTTTCTATTTTCAACTTTTATCATGTGCGCATAATCTGTGCTATTGTGTTTTGTATGTGTAAGCACGTGTTGTATGAACTCCGTTTTATTTTAGCTAACGAATCTGCACGTTCCTATTGACTTTACAACAATGTCGCAAAACTCTGCATGTGACATGGAGGCAAAAACATTTGTGCGCGTTTCATATCCTTTATTCTCCTTTTATTTTGTGTGTGTGTGTTTGTGTGCACGTGCTTCTGTTCGAACAACTTGTGTCTGACATTTCATACTGCTGGGTTCCATCCCACAAAGGTATTGATCCGACCAGTCAAACCAATTGCCGGACGTTTCCTTTTTCTTTTCTAGTTTTGGTTGATATTAAGATGCCAGTGCTCGGTTAATGCACCGACGCAGTATTTTCGCCTTGTGCCCTGTGAACTAATAACTCAAGTATGTGTAATCTCTTCTTTTTTTACGTGATACTTCGCCTTTCGACCGGTGTGAAAATTTTCCTTAGCACATGAAACTGCAAATTTGGACATGTTTGATATATATCTTTATGTTGTGCACATGAGACTTTAAATTTCAACCTGCCTGAAGTCTTTCTTTCTTTTTGTGCACGTAAGACTAGATTTTAGTTGTATGAAGTATTTTTAGAGCGCAGCTCTTAGGCGCCCGTTTGCGGCTTGGGAGGCGTCGGCGTAACCGTGGGGTCACGTGATCCCCCTGAGGTCACGTGACCCCCCCCAAATGTCATGTGACCCCCTGAGGTCACGATGCGTCCCTGAGGCCACGTGACCTAAAGGGGCCACGTGCCACGTGACCTCAGGGGGTCCCGTGACCTCATGGGGGCCACGTGGCCCCCGTTGCGGAGTAGCAGGCAGGATGACGAGGTGAGGAGGAGGGAGGAGGGGTATACCCCCCCCTCAGTACCCTTCCCTCCTCCTTCTCAAGAGTTGCGCTCCAATTCGACGTTACAAGAAGTTGTAAAAGGCTTTCACTTTTTTTTTCTGAAGGTGAGTTTTTAAATTTTGACCTGTTTTATTTTTTATGCGGAGTCAGGTCCCACAAGCCCCTGTGGCTTTGACCTGACTTTATAATCAACTTGAAGGTAGCTTCATTTGTGAATAAATTACTAGTGCGAAAGCATTAACTATCCCATGAAGCGGAGCCGGCAGCATCTGTAACCGCGAAAAAAAAAGAAAAATGCGGTGGCTTAGCTTGGCTATGCCAGGATATACGTAGCGTGAGCTTATGCGCACAAAATGAGAGGGGCTATCAAGCAGCTCCGGTGCAGCGTCAGACTTGGCTACTGCGCAACGGAGGCATACGGCTGGACACGCGGCGGCGCCAGTGCGTCTGCCGCGGCTATGACGTCACTCCTCTGGAATGCGAGGACCGGCGACGCGCGCGCGGTGGCGGTAGAGCTTGCGGCGGTGGCGGCTCCGGCACGCTAGCTGTGCGCCGTGTGACGTCACTGCTCCTCGCGCTTGCGCAGATTGGCGAGGCGCGCGCGCTGGCAGCGGTGCCCGCGGCGACGGCGGCTCCGCCCCGCCAGCTGTGCGCCTAGTGACGTCACTGCTCCTCGCGCTTGCGCAGCACGGAGTACGGCTCATTATGAGAGCCACGCGAAACTGCTCAACCTCGGCCAATGTAGCTAACGCTACAAAAAGCGAACGCAATGCCCATTTTCCCATTAGCTGAGCAGGATGGCTCCAAAAAAGCCATTGGCGGCCGCTTCGCGAGAGCGCGCGCTCGGCCGCCGCTCTCGTGTCAGGCGTTGCCGGAGGGGGGTGTTGAGGGGGAGGTGGGTTGCGGCCGCTTTATGAGAGCGCGCGCTCGGACGCCGCTCTCGTGTCAGGCTTTGCCGGAGGGGGTGTTGAGGAGGGAGGTGGGCTGCGGCCGCTTTATGATAGCGCGCACTCGGACGCCGCTCTCGTGTCAGGCTTTGCCGGAGGGGGGTGTTGAGGGGGGAGGTGGGCTGCGGCCGCTTTGTGAGAGCGCGCGCTCGGACGCCGCTCTCGTGTCAGGCGTTGCCGGAGGGGGTGTTGAGGGGGAGGTGGGCTGCGGCCGCTCTATGAGAGCGCGCGCTCGGACGCCGCTCTCGTGTCAGGCGTTGCCGGAGGGGGGTGTTGAGGGGGGAGGTGGGCTGCGGCCGCTTTATGATGAGCGCGCGCTCGGACGCCGCTCTCGTGTCAGGCGTTGCCGGAGGGGGGTGTTGAGGGGGGAGGTGGGCTGCGGCCGCTTTGCTTGAGAGCGCGCTCTTTGGCCTGCCGCTCTCGTGTCAGGCGTTGCCGGAGGGGCGTGTTGAGGAGGGAGGTGGGCTGCGGCCGCTTTACGAGTAGCGCGCACTCGGACGCCGCTCTCGTGTCAGGCGTTGCCGGAGGGGGGTGTTGAGGGGGAGGTGGGCTGCGGCCGCTTTATGAGAGCGCGCGCTCGGCCTGCCGCTCTCGTGTCAGGCGTTGCCGGAGGGCGGTGTTGAGGGGGAGGTGGGCTGCGGCCGCTTTATGAGAGCGCGCGCTCTGGCCGCCGCTCTCGTGTCAGGCGTTGCCGGAGGGGGTGTTGAGGGGGGAGGTGGGCTGCGGCCGCTTTATGAGAGCGCGCGCTTCGGCCGCCGCTCTCGTGTCAGGCGTTGCCGGAGGGGGTGTTGAGGGGGGAGGTGGGCTGCGGCCGCTTTATGAGAGCGCGCGCTCGGCCGCCGCTCTCGTGTCAGGCGTTGCCGGAGGGGGGTGTTGAGGAGGGAGGTGGGCTGCGGCCGCTTTATGAGAGCGCGCTCTGGCCGCCGCTCTCGTGTCAGGCGTTGCCGGAGGGGGGTGTTGAGGGGGAGGTGGGCTGCGGCCGCTTTATGAGAGCGCGCGCTTGGACGCCGCTCTCGTGTCAGGCGTTGCCGGAGGGGGTGTTGAGGAGGGAGGTGGGCTGCGGCCGCTTTATGAGAGCGCGCGCTTCGGACGCCGCTCTCGTGTCAGGCGTTGCCGGAGGGGGGTGTTGAGGGGGGAGGTGGGCTGCGGCCGCTGCTATGAGAGCGCGCCTTTGGCCGCCGCTCTCGTGTCAGGCGTTGCCGGAGGGGGGTGTTGAGGGGGGAGGTGGGCTGCGGCCGCTTTATGAGAGCGCGCCTTTGGCCGCCGCTCTCGTGTCAGGCTTTGCCGGAGGGGGGTGTTGAGGGGGGAGGTGGGCTGCGGCCGCTTTATGAGAGCGCGCGCTCGGCCGCCGCTCTCGTGTCAGGCGTTGCCGGAGGGGGTGTTGAGGAGGGAGGTGGGCTGCGGCCGCTTTATGAGAGCGCGCCTTCGGCCGCCGCTCTCGTGTCAGGCGTTGCCGGAGGGGGTGTTGAGGAGGGAGGTGGGCTGCGGCCGCTTTATGAGAGCGCGCGTTCGGCCGCCGCTCTCGTGTCAGGCGTTGCCGGAGGGGGGTGTTGAGGGGGGAGGTGGGCTGCGGCCGCTTTATGAGAGCGCGCGCTCTGGCCGCCGCTCTCGTGTCAGGCGTTGCCGGAAGGGGGTGTTGAGGGGGAGGTGGGCTGCGGCCGCTTTATGAGAGCGCGTCTTTGGCCGCCGCTCTCGTGTCAGGCTTTGCCGGAGGGGCGTGTTGAGGAGGGAGGTGGGCTGCGGCCGCTGCATGATAGCGCGCACTCGGACGCCGCTCTCGTGTCAGGCTTTGCCGGAGGGGGTGTTGAGAGGGGAAGTGGGCTGCGGCCGCTTTGTGAGAGCGCGCGCTCGGCCTCCGCTCTCGTGTCAGGCGTTGCCGGAGGGGGGTGTTGAGGGGAGGTGGGCTGCGGCCGCTTTATGAGAGCGCGCCTTTGGCCACCGCTCTCGTGTCAGGCGTTGCCGGAGGGGGTGTTGAGGGGGGAGGTGGGCTGCGGCCGCTCGTTGAGAGCGCGCGCTTTGGACGGCCGCTCTCGTGTCAGGCGTTGCCGGAAGGGGGTGTTGAGGGGGGAGGTGGGCTGCGGCCGCTTTATGAGCGCGCGCCTTGGCCGGCGCTCTCGTGTCAGGCGTTGCCGGAGGGGGTGTTGAGTGGGGAGGTGGGCTGCGGCCGCTTTATGAGAGCGCGCCTCGGACGGCGCTCTCGTGTCAGGCTTTGTCGGAGGGGGTGTTGAGGGGGGAGGTGGGCTGCGGCCGCTTTATGAGAGCGCGCGCTCGGACGGCGCTCTCGTGTCAGGGCGCGCTTTGCCGAGGGGGTGTTGAGGGGGGAGGTGGGCTGCGGCCGGCCCTGATGAGAGCGCGCTCGGACGCCGCTCTCGTGTCGGGCGTTGCCGGAGGGGGTGTTGAGGGGGAGGTGGGCTGCGGCCGCTTTATGAGAGCGCGCGCTCTGGACGGCCGCTCTCGTGTCAGGCGTTGCCGGAGGGGGGTGTTGAGGGGGGAGGTGGGCTGCGGCCGCTTTGCAGAGCGCGCGCTCGGACGGCGCTCTCGTGTCAGGCGTTGCCGGAGGGGTGTTAGAGAGGGGAGGTGGGCTGCGGACGCTTTATGAGAGCGCGCGCTTGGACGGCGCTCGTGTCAGGCTTTGCCGGAGGGGGTGTTGAGGAGGGAGGTGGGCTGCGGCCGCTTTATGAGAGCGCGCGCTCGGACGGCGCTCTCGTGTCAGGCGTTGCCGGAGGGGGTGTTGAGGGGGGAGGTGGGCTGCGGCCGCTTTACGAGAGCGCGCGCTCGGCCGGCGCTCTCGTGTCAGGCGTTGCCGGAGGGGGGTGTTGAGGGGGGAGGTGGGCTGCTGGCCGCTTTATGAGAGCGCGCGCTCGGACGCCGCTCTCGTGTCAGGCGTTGCCGGAGGGGGGTGTTGAGGGGGGAGGTGGGCTGCGGCCACTTTTGAGAGCGCGCGCTCGGACGCCGCTCTCGTGTCCGGGCTTTGCCGGAGGGGGTGGGGGCAGCGGCCGCTTGTTCTCCCTCTCAGCACCGTGGAACGTGGCGGCGCCTGATTCATCTACATCGTCGGTGGCCGCAACCTCGGCAGTAGCGAAACGTGGCCGTCCACGCCAGTACACTGCAGACGAACTATTCGACCGGAAGAACGACATTCATGCTTTCCCATTCACAACTCATAAGAAGTGCTTAGGTGTACTCGGAATTTTTTATTAGTAGTAGTAGTATTATTACTTTCGCTTCAGTCGTGCAGAGCCAGCTCATCTAGTGCATCATATTTCGCGGTGAGCTGAAAGACGTTTCTCTTCCATCTGCGCGAACTCTGTTACCTAGAGCAAGAGGGCTGCAGTGAGCACCTCTCGAAACAGAATGAAAGTGGCACTCGACTGGCTGACCACCGAAGCTCAATCTTCTCTTCATCAAGCCCACGCTAGAGCCTGCTGATCTTCGTTGGTGGTCACGTGCATCACAGAAACACTACTTCGATTTTGTGGATGAGCCTGGAAGTGTCTTTCTTGCTTGCTTTATTTTTAATTATTTTTATCCGCTTCTATCTCCAACTTCTTCGTTTGTAAAGTAAACACCATGGCAGGGCCTGAGATTTGCGCTCGATGCTCCGATTCGGTGGCAAAAGACGGTCGCTTTATGAAATATGCGGACTGCGCACTGGCCTACCATTTAGAAAAAAATGTTCCGGTGTCTCAGAAGGCACGTTCAAAGGGATGTGTGCCGCAAAACATAATACAAGGCGCTGTCCCGGATGCCGGGGAGAATTGCTCTAAATCAAATTATTGAAGGCGATCTTACTCCGTCGTCTCAAGTGAATCCCATTGACTTCTTAGCAGAGCTATTGACGGTGAACAAAAAACTTGACCTTCTGTTTGCGTGGAAAGACACCGTTGATTCTCTCCACGAACTGCACGTACCCTGGAGGTCGATGCTTTATTATCAATAAAACAGGTGGTCGACACATTGCGCGACTCAGTCAGTACGATGTAGGAGTCAATTAGCTTCTGTCTCGTCACAGTATGACTCCCTTGTGACCTCAGTTAAATTTGAGGCAACAATAATAAAAGGGCTACAAGCTGAAACATGGTCCTTGCAATCCATTGTGTCTGAGCAGGCACGTGAAATCCAATAGCTAAATAAAAATCAGAATGACATAGAACAATCTAATTGTCTCTCCAACTTAGAGGTGCATGGCGTCCCATTTTCACCCCAGGAGAACATTATGGATCTTCTGACGAGGCTTGCACAACAAATCAACATTGAGGGTTTTTATCCGGCACATATCGCTGCTGCACATCGCCTGCCGGTTAAGTCTGGTGCAGTGCCACCCGTCCTTATCCAATTGTCGTTTGTCTCCATTAAGGAGCACTAGATGGGTTACCGAGCACGCCTGGGTTACTTACTTTGTGAAGATTCCCATCCCCGAGTATATTTTAACCAGAATCTCACAGACTTCAATACGAAGCTATATTGGATGGCGAAGACCAGAGGGAAGGAAAAGAATTTTAAAGTTTGTATGGGTCAGTCACGAAAAAATCTACGCCAAACAGGGCCAGAACTTACCCCTCCCTCCTCCGCATCACTTACACTGGTGCGCTGGATCAAATCACATAGACATCAATGAGTAGCTCTTTTACAACTTGTTGCATCATTCCAGACTGTAATTAATTTTTTCATATTTTAGGTCCAATTTCTTATCATTCTTTAATATTTTTATGTAAATATTAAAAGCTTAAGAAAGCATTGAGCGGAGTTACGAATAGTCGTAAACAACTTAGATCCAACAGTAGATGTGTTCTTACGGAGTTTGACGTGTCACTTTTTCAATGTAATCAGTTTATCTTGAATGGGTATAATGAATTTTTTTTTTACACCCCTGATAGTCGTAGTGGCAGTGGTAGTACCATATATTTTAAGGACAAATGAATTCTGTCGAGTTCGAATGTGTTTTTTCAACATACAGAATCAATCGTCATCAATCTTTCGTGCTGCACATTTTCTTTATTCTTGTTGGCAGTGTACAGGCAAGCTTCAGAGAACCCCGCGCTTTTTCTAGCGGAACTCGACATTGTCCTCAAAAGTTGCGGTCAGAAGGGAAATTTTTGTTTAGCAGGGGACCTGAATATTGACACATTGAAGCCTAACAAATCTACAGTTTGTGTAGGACTATGGAATTGAAAATATCGTAAGATCCCAACAAGAGAAGAAGTTCTGTCTGGTAGACTAGTAGTAGTCTCTTGCATCGCTCAAATAACATTATAAAACATCAGAGCGCCAGATGTACTTGTAAAAACCGCTCTCATTCATCAAAAGCTTTCCGATCACTACTTGGTAGGTTGTCACTTGGAGCACCAAGCTGCTCTACAGAAATATAGTAGAAGAAAGCAAACGTGTGTATTTATAGCACATACTATTAAATTTGATGCTTTAGTCGAAGCCTTCATCTGGAGTGACTTTCTGCATTCTGCAGAACCTTGTAATTTATACCCTGCTTTTGTTTCAATTGTTCAGTCTTATTATGAGTCCTCCCAGAAAATAGTCAATTTCAAACAACGATCAGATAAGCCCTGGCTTGACATCAATATCATGAGAGCCATTAAATATAAAAAGAACCGTTACGAATACGCTCTCGTAGTGCTCCTAATAATTTGGATCTAAGAGCAGTATTTTGTTGCGCGAGAAACAAATTGAATCTGATGATCCGATCCTCAAAGCGTCGTTACCTCCAGGAAAAGGTTTTTGAGACGAGGTACAATCCACGAGAAACCTGGAACATAATAAATGCGTTTGGAGGGAGGTCATCTAGGCAACCCACCCTTAATTGAGACAATACAGAAGCATTTCGGTTCGGACTTGCAGTCAACTGTGAATGACTTCATCAAGCTCTTTGCGACATGATCGGGAGTTGCCAAAGATTCTAGAGTGGCATCAATTAGTTCTAGTCATGTTGACAAAATACCTTCATCTTTTTTGCCCTCAATCGATTGACACACATTGCGATCAATTTCATTCGGTATCAAACGGAAAATACCTATAGGTATAGGTGGCATACGAGTTGGAGACCTCTGCCGAAATTTTAAAAGTATCAAAAGCGTCATTCTTATACATGATAAATGCTGTCTTGCCGTCTTGCGACATTGCTGCTGCGTTAAAAACCGCACTCGTTAAACCACTCTTCAAGGGGGGAACACCAAGTCGGTTGCACTGCTATCGCCCCATCTCAATCTTACCGTGCATTGGCGAGATATTGGAAAACCACATGTCCAATATAATGACTAGTTTCGTCGACACCTCGCATATTTTATCAGAGAGCCAATACGGTTTCGTAGATGGACGAGGCACTGAGTAACTGCTTGAGGATTTCACCAATCTCATGCACGCTGTATTTGACAATAACCTATTTACGTGTGCCTTTTTTATAGATGTTGCTAAAGCATTCGATACGTTCAGCCATAAGTTGCTTCTTCAGAAACTTTATAACATTGGCTTCCGCGGTCCATTTTCGCTTTACTAAAAAACTTCTTTTTTGATCGATTGCAAATTGTAAGTGTCGAAAATTTTAAAACTTCGCGCGTAATGATAAAGCGGAAGTTCCTCATGTATCTGTTCTGTCACCTTTACTTTTTAATTATTATGTGAACGACATCCTCAACCAGAGTCTCCAACTGCAGAATATTGCAGTATGCAGACGATACTGTCCTCATCTCTCGTCATCTGAATTATGACGAAGCATGACATCTATTGGCAGTTGACGCCACGCAGTTACTGGACTGGTTCGACGAAAATCTAATTAGAATTAACATGTCCAAGACACAATTTGTCAGCTTTAGAGATCCACGAAAGAAATTGAATTTGCTCTCGTCAGTTGTCCTACACAAATCACACTGTCGTAACTGTAAATGTCTTCCAATGGAATGTGTTGATAATGTGAAGTATTTGAGCTTACGTTTCGACTCGATTATGTCCTGGAACACGCATCTCACATATATGTAATAAACTTCGGAGTGTTATTTGTTTACTCTTTAATCAAAAGGTGTTTCTGCCATTTACTATCAGAAAGTAAATCACGCATGCTCTAGGCTACAGCATACTTAGATACGGCATTACATTGATCGCTAATTGCTCAGAACTATGGCAAGACAATATCAATCGTAGTCTAAAAGGTTTATTGAAAAGCGTTGGATACCAAATGAATTTCACATCCGACATAAAACTATTTGAAACACTCAGCTACCAAGTTTTACAGCGGAGCTGTTAAGGGCTAGTTTCCCCAGGATCGTGTCCCCGCAAAGAAATGAAGACACCGAACTCTGGACACCTACCGCCACCTATGAGCGACAACGGCAAGCCACGTACTTGGGTGCCGCCGTCGCTCATAGATGGCGGCAGCCTTCCACTCTGGCTTGCCGACTTGCGGCCAGCCATAACGTACCATTGTCCAGCGGAGCTGGACCAATGGTAAGTTATGGCTGGCCGCAAGGATGAGATCATGGTAACAATATGAGTTCACCAAAGTGGAAAGGCTGAAAATTTTGTTTATTTTCTACTTCTGCAAACTGTTGTGCTTCGCCAATGGACTTCTTCCAAAACCGACGCGCCCCATCGCGGCGAAATACCACGCAGTGCACTCTGGGAACTAGTTGGCCACTCAGTTTCGGTTTCGACTGAGCAGCTTCATCTCATGCTATCACGCCGCGACCGAACGCGCTGCTTGCGTTTTCGATTATCTGACTTTTTACGAATGTACAATACACTCATTCTCGAGCGATACAAAACGAAGACCGGGGCACTTTCCTTGGTTCCCGAAACACCGGATATTGTGCGTGCGTATGCAAACGTAGTAAGACGTGGCTTAGTCACCTCACCCCACGAGTGCATCTTTGAGCTCAATTTCAATAATCCCGTCTAGTACCAGTGAACTACAACTGAAATTTGGTCACCTTGAGCCTTACACGTATTTTGTTTGCCAAACGTCCGCTTCTTGTTACTTCATTGGGCGAAAAGCAAGCCGCATCCTCACAGGAGTATCAAAGTTGAGCCCAGCGTTGACGCATGAACTTTTAAGGAAACGCAATAAATTCGACCTCACTACTGCACAAAAGTTACTATGATGTCTTCCTCGTGTCATCATATATCTCCCACTCAAATTTTATGCTGATAGAAGATTAAGTTTTCGCAAACGCTGAGATCGGCTAGCTACGACGGAGGCCCTAACAAGCGTCCCCTACTCCTCGCTAAGCCTTTTTGGACGAGCTTTTACTGACGCCCAAGATCTGTGCCTGAACGGTGTGTCTGAAATTATCTCGGCATACTCAGTCAGGAAGAAAGCAAACACATAACAAATATTATGGCCATTAGCAACCGTCAAATGCGCTTTGAATAATTTCGTTCGTTTGGCGCACCGCATAGGGGTTCATGCCCGTCCGGCGCACTTCCGGCGAACGGTGCGACATTCTTCACACAAGTGCTCGACTTTTGCTTTCTTAAAACGGTTTGTATGTGCGAATGTGCCTATATGATTGCAGGATAACTTTATGCGCATACGCGATGTTGAATATTAGTGGAATGCAAGCGGGTGGGGACTTCACTTCGTGCAGTGCTGCGGGTCAGTACAGATAAGAGATAAGAAGTGTGTTCAAATGGAGCTTTTCAATGGCGCCTCCGAGTTTTACCTCGCGTACTCAGGCGTATTAAGAAAAACAGTAATTGCAAAAAGTTATATTTCGTCTATGGACGCACGAAACAAACAAACTTCCTGATCAACAACACTAATGTAAAGGCGCGAGCTCGATGTATGCATACTTATTGGTTGCTACAGCTTGTTGATTCGTACACAAGCAAGATCCCCGAGCTTCGCAGCGTCGAGATTCCCAGCACTGGCTCGTCCACATACCTCGAAACGCTAACAGAAAGGCTCAAGTACAAAAATACAACAAGCATGTGTTAAGACAAGCTATACGTCTCGGGCTTGTGCTAAAGCTTCGAGGTCTGGCCATTTAGGTTAGTTTAGAGACCACAAATGACGCTCTCGGGACCAGAAAACATGAGATAACGGCCGTTAATAGTCCACGCTCTGTGTATAATCTCTTGTCGACGTGTCGATCGAAACCGAAACCATGCCACTCTCCTCCCTGGCCAACTAGTTCCCAGAGTGCAACGCGCGCCGTGTTGCATGCAGGGCTTTATGGAAGTAGTCTATTGTGGAACGATGTCTTCAAGGGCAACTCCGGCCAAAACTCAAGATGAAATAAGTTACTGGTATCGCTGTAGTGACACAAATACGACCCCAGCCAAAATATTACGCCCATGGGACGCCGCTTTCTCAACTAATGCCGATAATAAAAATGCGACCCGCCGCCAGCCGCTCTCCTAGCGGGCAGGCCAGCGGGTTGCCGATCGCTAAAGCAACAATGGGCCGTGACGTCAGTATCGTTCTCTTTTTTCCCCGGTCCGGGCGTTGCGCGAAGTGCGCTTCTTCGAACCACTACCACCGCTACTTCGGCTTGTGATTGGCGTGTTTAGCCGTTTCTTTTATCTGTAGCCCGTATAGCTTCGGTGTAGCCTTTTGTTTATTTGCTTGTGAGGACTCCAAGACTCATTTTAGCGAGCAACTCGATGCCCCCAAGACTGCCCAGCTGTTCCTCGAAAGATGCCGAGGGCAACTAGTAGCGCTGTGGGCCGCTCAAACACCCCCTGCGCAACACGGAGGTGCTTTTACACAAGTTTCCAACGAACCGGGAATTGGAGAAGGTGTGGGTGAAAGCCGTTCGACGAGTGGACTTTGGACTTCGGCTTTTACGCGCCCTTGAGAAAAAAGAACGAAAAACGGACGTGTACAGCCCAGCACACGTGTGTTCAGGCGCCACGGCCCGCGCCGGAGAGCCTCAAAGCTTCGTGTATGGGGCTGACCCGCAGCGCGAAAGCGAGAGGGCCCCGGTACTGCACGTCACTGGCAGCGCGGCATAGAGCAACGCCGCTCCATCCACGGAGCCTCGATGACAATTTAGGCCTAGCGACGAGTGCGGAAAACCGCACGCACGGCGACAGCCGCCGAGTACGGCACCGAACGAGTTCACTCGGTTTCCCTATCGCTAGCTTTACACGCATGGCGGCGACCGCCGAGTACGGCACCGTACGAGTTCACGGGTTTTCCATCGCTAGCTTTTGGGTATACGCACTAACTCTCGCTACGTATGCAGGATAACTACCAATTCAAGCCAGCCAGGTCAATAATAGATGCCTATAGTCAATAATAGTCAGATGAAGTCAATCAAATCTATGAAAACACCAACTGCAAAAATGTCGATATTTGCGTCTGAGAGTCAATATAACCATTTCAGACCAATCTGACCAAAAACATATTCAAATAGCCAATAATATCCCCTTGAAATTAATCCCCCTGAAACACAATGTCTCTGAAGTGGGAATGACAGTTGCCATTAGTTATTCATAGCCAAGTGAAACTGATCTGATCAAGAATAGTTCCCCGAAACCAATATGAGCCACTTGAAGCCAAACTAACACAAGAGAACACGAATTACACAATATAGGGGAATTTTAGCTAATAATAACTACTTGAAGGTGACCTAACAGAAAAAGTCTAATAACTAGAAATAATGATCAATATCCTGAAATACGCATTTAACTACACAGGGTCCATATGCAAACAAGTTTACTGACTTGCATGTGAAATTTCTGGAACAAATTAATTAATACGAAAGTCCCATAACCAAGTGTTTCTCAATTTCAAACGGTAACTATGTGTACTTTAACGATAGTGTAAGAGGGGAATGAACTGGAGAAATTATGACTGATATCAATTTAATTTTTGGCACCAAGTTGACCACTCCTCGCCAACAGATGCGACCACTTCTGTTTCTCCCATTAACAGTATGTATTGTTTGGTTCAATTTCCTGTATTAGCCTGGTGGACTTTAATGGAGGAGGCGGTAAAAGCCTCCTTCCTTCTGTGATGATCTTGAGATATTCCTTGTAGTGCATGTTGGGGTCGAGGGTTCCTTGGGGAGTTCGTAAAGTCCCCATTCTCGTCCCGGTTCGTGAGAGCCACAGCGCTAACGGCCGCGATTCGAACCCCGGAATAGAGGTACCCAACCAAGTCTTCTCTCTCGACCAAGATACGTTTTATTTATTCCTCCCCCCCTCCCTCCTATCCACCCCCTTTCATGGAATAAATATGTTTTGAATCGAAAGGAAATGTCATTAGTGTGAGAGAGTATTTGCTAAGCCTTTCGTCCCAAGTTTCTAGCCGACGCTCCTGTGTGTGATTCTTTTCTGTTCTCTTGATACTACGATATTTGCGGGGATTAGCGGTCCTGCCACGGAGTAAGTGGTGTGGCCACAAGTCAACCATGACACTGATCGATTATCGACAGACCTCTTTCCCTCGGCAGAAAGAAACAGTTCTTGGAGATCGTGTTCAAATTTTTCTCTGGCGGATATTGAGGGACGTATGGATACGATCGACAGGTGAGTGGATACGATCGACAAGTGAGAAATAAATTATTTCCGGGCTTTGTCGGTCATGTAGAATGCAAGTAGAGTGCTGCAGTGGGTTGTTTTAATCTCGTGATAGATTGAAATCTTGTTCTTTTTCGTGATCCGTGTGCAATTGAGTCGACATTTGTAAATATGCGTAGGAACATTCAAGCTTTCACTAGAAGGTGGGTAACAATCTTATGTGCTATTATTGAAAGTGCGTTATCTCTGCTTATGTGTTTATTTATACTAATGTTATTTTATTGCCTTTACCGCGTTCATACTGCAATCCTAGCTGTATCATGGTAATAGTGTTATCGAATAAAAATAAATTATATTTTGTTCTAAGGCAGCTTGAGCCAATAGAAAGAAGTGGATTAGTTGATTGTAAAGAGTAAGTTTAGTACCCCTGCCGAACAGAAAAGGTAATATATTTTCATTAAATGATAACATAGGATTGAACCAGCTCGCGATCCTAAGTGCACTATACAAGCATAGGAGTTGATTTGCCGACCCCATATTGTCATTCGATAACAATTACGTTAATTTTGCCATGTGGCCGGGGTATAATGCAAGAATTCAGTGACTGCATGCATTAACATCGCTTAAAAGGGTGATGCAACGATTTTCAGACTTTGGCCAATTAAATAGAGAAATTAATCTGTGCGACCCATGGTACTAAAAACAGGAAACCGTATTTTCTCGCGAGCGCTAGTTTTTATGTAAAATAATGAAACAAATCGAAGGTCAAAGTGCCTCTCAACTCTCCACATCGCCTTTCGAGTGACGTACTCTGGGGTATCACGTGGTTTCCTTTGGGTTCTCTCTTCAGAGCATACCTCGAGCAAACCTCCTCATGAAGGCCCTCCTTATTCTCACTCACCCTCATCTTCAAAGGTGAGGTGAGGGTGAGTGAGTTTCTTAACCAGGAAAATTCATGAGTGTGAGGGTGAGTGAGGGCCGTGAGGGCTGTGAGGACCGTGAGTGAGATGGCGGTGAGTGCGTGAGGAGCGTGAGAGGAGTGAGGGCCATGAGGGGCGTGAGGGTGGTTAGTGCGTGAGTGGCGTGAGGGCCATGAGTGCGTGAGGGGCGTGATGGGTATGAGTGCGTGCGGGCCGTGAGGGCGGTGAGGGATGTGAGGGCCACGAGTGCGTGAGGGGCGTGAGAGGCGGTGAGTGTGTGAGTGGCGTGAGGGCCATGAGTGCGTGTGGGCCTTGAGGGCGGTGAGTGCGTGAGGGGTGTGAGGGCCATGAGTGCGTGACGGGCGTGAGGGCCGTGAGGGCGGTGAGGGATGTGGGGAGGGCCACGAGTGCGTGAGGGGCGTGAGGGCGGTGAGTGTGTGAGTGGCGTGAGGAGCCATGAGTTCGTGTGGGCCTTGAGGGCGGTGAGTGTGTGAGTGGCGTGAGGGCGCATGAGTGCCGTGACGGGCGTGAGGGTCGTGAGGGCGTGAGGGACGTGAGGGCGATGAGGGCGTGAGGGCCGTGAGGGCGGTGAGGGATGTGAGGGCCACGAGTGCGTGAGGGCCGTGAGGGCGGTGAGTGCGTGAGTGGCGTGAGGGCCGTGAGGGTTCGTGTGGGCCGTGAGGGCGGTGAGTGTGTGAGTGGCGTGAGGGCGCAGTGAGTGCGTGACGGGCGTGAGGGTCGGTGAGGGCGTGAGGGATGTGAGGGCCACGAGTGCGTGAGGGGCCGTGAGGGCGGTGAGTGAGTGCGTGAGTGGCGTGAGGGCCGTGAGTGCGTGAGGGGCGTGAGGGCGGTGAGTGTGTGAGTGGCGTGAGGGCGCAGTGAGTGCCGTGACGGGCGTGAGGGGTCGTGAGGGCGTGAGGGATGTGAGGGCGTACGAGTGCGTGAGGGCCGTGAGTGCGTGAGGGCGTGAGGGATGTGAGGGCCAGTGAGTGGCGTGAGGGCCGTGAGGGCGGTGAGTGCGTGAGGGGCGTGAGGGCCATGAGTGCGTGTAGGGGCGTGAGGGCGGTGAGTGTGTGAGTGGCGTGAGGGCGCGATGAGTGCCTGACGGGGCGGTGAGGGTCGTGAGGGCGTGAGGGATGTGAGGGCGTGAGGCGAGTGCGTGAGGGCCGTGAGGGCGGTGAGTGTGTGAGTGGGCGTGAGGGCCATGAGTTGCGTGTGGGGCGTGAGGGCGGTGAGTGTGTGAGTGGCGTAGGGGGCAATGAGTGCGTGACGGGCGTGAGGGTCGTGAGGGCGTGAGGGATGTGAGGGCCACGAGTGCGTGAGGGCCGTGAGGGCGGTGAGTGCGTGAGGGGTGTGAGGGCCATGAGTGTCGTGAGGGCCGTGAGGGCGGTGAGTGTGTGAGTGGCGTGGGGCGCAATGAGTGCCTGACGGGCGTGAGGGCCGTGAGGGCGGTGAGGGACGTGAGGGCCATGAGTGCGTGAGGGCCGTGAGGGCGGTGAGTGTGTGAGTGGCGTGAGGGCCATGAGTTCGTGAGGGCCGTGAGGGCGGTGAGTGTGTGAGTGGCGTGAGGGCGCAATGAGTGCCTGACGGGCGTGAGGGTCGTGAGGGCGTGAGGGATGTGAGGGCCACGAGTGCGTGAGGGCCGTGAGGGCGGTGAGTGTGTGAGTGGCGTGAGAGCCATGAGTGCGTGTGGGCCTTGAGGGCGGTGAGTGCGTGAGTGGCGTAGGGCGCAATGAGTGCGTGACGGGCGTGAGGGCCGTGAGGGCGTGAGGGATGTGAGGGCGACGAGTGCGTGAGGGCCGTGAGGGCGGTGAGGGATGTGAGGGCCACGAGTGCGTGAGGGCCGTGAGGGCGGTGAGTGTGTGAGTGGCGTAAGGGCCATGAGTGCGTGATGGGCCGTGAGGGCGGTGAGTGTGTGAGTGGCGTGAGGGCGCAATGAGTGCCGTGACGGGCGTGAGGGTCGTGAGGGCGTGAGGGATGTGAGGGCCACGAGTGCGTGAGGGCCGTGAGGGCGGTGAGTGCGTGAGTGGCGTGAGGGCCATGAGTTCGTGAGGGCCGTGAGGGCGGTGAGTGTGTGAGTGGCGTGAGGGCGCATGAGTGCCGTGACGGGCGTGAGGGTCGTGAGGGCGTGAGGGATGTGAGGGCGACGAGTGCGTGAGGGCCGTGAGGGCGGTGAGGGATGTGAGGGCCACGAGTGCGTGAGGGGCGTGAGGGCGGTGAGTGTGTGAGTGGCGTAAGAGCCATGAGTGTCGTGAGGGCCGTGAGGGCGGTGAGTGTGTGAGTGGCGTAGGGCGCATGAGTGCCTGACGGGCGTGAGGGTCGGTGAGGGCGGAGGGATGTGAGGGCGACGGAGTGCGTGAGGGGCGTGAGGGCGGTGAGTGTGTGAGTGGGCGTAAGAGCCATGAGTGCGTGAGGGCCGTGAGGGCGGTGAGTGTGTGAGTGGCGTGAGGGCGCAATGAGTGCGTGACGGGCGTGAGGGTCGTGAGGGCGTGAGGGGTGTGAGGGGGCGACGAGTGGCGTGAGGGCCGTGAGGGCGGTGAGGGATGTGAGGGCCACGAGTGCGTGAGGGGCCGTGAGGGCGGTGAGTGTGTGAGTGGCGTGAGAGCCATGAGTGCGTGAGGGCCGTGAGGGCGGTGAGTGTGTGAGTGGCGTGAGGGCGCAATGAGTGCCTGACGGGCGTGAGGGTCGTGAGGGCGTGAGGGATGTGAGGGCGACGAGTGCGTGAGGGGCGTGAGGGCGGTGAGTGTGTGAGTGGCGTAACAGCCATGAGTGCGTGACGGGCGTAGGGCGGTGAGTGCGTGAGGGGTGTGAGGCCCATGAGTGCGTGAGGGCGGTGAGTGTGTGAGTGGCGTGAGGGCCATGAGTTCGTGTGTGCCTTTAGGGCGGTGAGTGCGTGAGGGGTGTGAGGGCCATGAGTGCGTGACGGGCGTGAGGGCCGTGAGGGCGGTGAGGGATGTGAGGGCCATGAGTGCGTGAGGGGAGTGAGGGCGGTGAGTGTGTGACTGGCAGTGAGGGCCATGAGTTCGGTGTGGGCCTTGAGGGCGGTGAGTGTGTGAGTGCCGTGAGGGCCTTGAGGGCAGTGCAGGGATGTGGAGGGCCACGAGTGCGTGAGGGGCGTGAGGGCGGTGAGTGTGTGAGCGGCGTGAGGGCCATGACTTCGTGTGGGCCTTGAGGGCGGTGAGTGTGTGAGTGGCGTGAGGGGCCAAGAGTGCGTGACGGGCATGAGAGCCGTGAGGGCGGTGAGGGATGTGAGGGCCACGAGTGCGTGAGGGGCGTGAGGGCGGTGAGTGTGTGAGCGGCGTGAGGGCCATGAGTTCGTGAGGGCCTTGAGGGCGGTGAGTGTGTGAGTGGCGAGAGGGCCATGAGTGCGTGACGGGCGTGAGGGCTGTGAGGGCGATGAGGGATGTGAGGGCCACGAGTGCGTGAGGGGGCGTGAGGGCGGTGAGTGCGTGAGTGGCGTGAGGGCCATGAGTGCATGACGGGCGTAAGGGTGGTGAGTGCATGAGGGGTGTGAGGGCCATGAGTGCGTGAGGGCGGTGAGTGTGTGAGTGGCGTGAGGGCCATGAGTTCATGTGTGCCTTTAGGGCGGTGAGTGCGTGAGGGGTGTGAGGGCCGTGAGGGCGGTGAGGGGATGGTGAAGGCCACGAGTGCGTAAGGGGCGTGAGGGCGGTGAGTGTGTGACTAGCGTGAGGGCCATGAGTTCGTGTGGGCCTTGAGGGCGGTGAGTGTGCGAGTGGCGTGAGGGCCGTGAGGGGCAGTGAGGGATGTGAGGGCCACGAGTGCGTGAGGGGCGGTGAGGGCGGTGAGTGTGTGAGCGGCGTGAGGGCCATGAGTTCGTGTGGGCCTTGAGGGCGGTGAGTGTGTGAGTGGCGTGAGGGCCATGAGTGCGTGACGGGCGTGAGAGCCGTGAGGGCGGTGAGGGATGTGAGGGCCACGAGTGCGTGAGGGGCGTGAGGGCGGGTGAGTGTGTGGAGCGGCGTGAGGGCCATGAGTTCGTGTGGGCCTTGAGGGCGGTGAGTGTGTGAGTGGCGAGAGGGCCATGAGTGCGTGACGGGCGTGAGGGCCGTGAGGGGCGGTGAGGGATGTGAGGGCCACGAGTGCGTGAGGGGCGTGAGGGCAGTGAGTGTGTGAGTGGCGTGAGGGCCATGAGTGCATGACGGGCGGGAGGGCCATGAGGGCGGTGAGGGACGTGAGGGCCACGAGTGCGTGAGGGCGTGACGGCGGTTAGTGTGTGAACGGCGTGAGGGCCATGAGTTCGTGTGGTCCCTGAGGACGGTGAGTGTGTGAGTGGTGTGAGGGCCTTGAGTGCGTGACGGGCGTGAGAGCCGTGAGGGCGATGAGGGATGTGAGGGCCACGAGTGCGAGAGGGGCGTGGAGGGCGGTGAGTGTGTGAGTGGCGTGAGGGCCATGCGTTTGTGTGGGCCTTGAGGGCGGTGAGTGTGTGAGTGGCGAGAGGGCCATGAGTGCGTGACGGGCGTCAGGGCCGTGAGGGCAGTGAGGGATGTGAGGGCCACGAGTGCGTGAGGGGCGTGAGAGCGGTGAGTGTGTGAGTGGCGTGAGGGCCATGAGTGCGTGACGGGCGTGAGGGCGGTGAGTGTGCGAGTGGCGTGAGGGCCATGAGTTTGTGTGGGCCTTGAGGGCGGTGAGTGTGTGAGTGATGTGAGGGCCACGAGTGCGTGACGCGCGTGAGGGTCGTGAGGGCGGCGAGGGATGTGGAGGGCCACGAGTGCGTGAGGGGCGTGAGGGCCATGAGTTCGTGTGGGCCTTGAGGGCGGTGAGTGCGTGAGGGGTGTAGGGCCATGAGTGCGTGATGGGCGTGAGGGCCGTGAGAGCGGTGAGGCTGTGAGGGCCAACAGTGCGTGAGGGGCATGAGGGAGGTGAGTGTGTGAGTGGCGTGAGGGCCATGAGTTTGTTTGGGCCTTGACGGCGGTGAGTGTGTGACTGGCGTGAGGGCCATGAGTGCGTGACGGGCGTGAGGGCCGTGAGGGCGGTGAGGGATGTGAGGGCCTTGAGTGCGTGAGGGGCGTGAGGGCGGTGAGTGTGTGAGTGGCGTGAGGGCCGCGAGTTCGTGTGGGCCTTGAGGGGCGGTGAGGTGTGTGATGGGTGTGAGGGCAGTGAGTGCGTAAGTGGCGTGAGGGCCATGAGTTCGTGTGGGCCTTTAGGGTGGTGATTGTGTGGGTGGCGTGAGGGCCATGAGTGCATGAGGGCCGTGAGGGTGCTGGGGATATGAGGGCCACGAGTGCGTGAGGGGCGTGAGGGCGGTGAGTGTGTGAGTGGCGTGAGGGCCATGAGTTCATGTGGGCCTTAAGGGCGGTGAGTGCGTGAGGGGTGTGAGGGACATGAGTGCGTGAGGGGCGTGAGGGCGGTGAGTGCGTGGGCCCCGCTCCAGACGGAGCAACTTCCTCAGCAATTTTTGGTGTTGCTGGCGGGTTGTTCCCCAGCTTTCCCTAGATCGACGCGAATTGCTGAGATCGGGTCCGGCTCGAAACAAGCGGGCAAATCGAAGCAATTCGAAGACGTTTGAATGGGGTGCATCCAATCAGGGACACGATATTTTCACGTGATGCCCCGTGCCGGTGATGACGAGAATTAAAGACTTGGTTTCGGTCTGAAATTGATCGTTTTTGAAATAAACTGTTTCAGAAAGATGAGATAGTATTATCAACTAGACTTAAATGCATAAAAACAGGTTTATAGCGGGTAATTGTGTCTAAATAGTGCAAAAAAAAATAAAGTTTCATGATGATGATGGCAAATTGCAGCAATTGGTTGTTGCTTGTTAACGCGGGCGGCCCGTGTTGGGTCTGTTGCGACGTCAAGTAGCTGGGCTAAATTGCGCCGTCTGAAGCGGGCCTGAGTGGCGTGAGGGCAATGAGTGCGTGAGGGGTGTGAGGGGAGTGTGAGTGCGTGAGGATGTGAGGGCCGTGAGTGGGTGAGGGCGGTGAGTGCGTGGGGGGCGTGAGGGATATGGGTGCGTGAGGTGTGTGAGGGCCATGAGTGCGTGAGGGCGGTGAGTGCGTGAGTGGCGTAAGGGTCATGAGTGCGTGAGGGCTGTGAGTGCGTGAGGGGAAGGAGGGCCATGAGTGGTTGAGGGGAATGAGCATAAGTGAGGGGCTGAAGGTGAGTTGACTATGAGGATGAGGGTGAGTGAGAGGGCTGAAGGTGAGTGTAGCTATGAGGGTGAGGGTGAGTGAGGGGCTTAGGTGAGCGTGACTATGAGGGCGAGGGTGAGTGAGGGGCTTAGGTGAGTGTGACTGTGAGGATAGGGGTGAGTGTAGCTGTGTGGGTGAAAGTGAGTGAGGGGCTTACGTGAATGTGACTTGAGTGGTAAGGGTGAGTGAGGGCGACCTAAAATGCCGACCTTTGGTTCAGAAAGCCCAGCCGCTTCCTCTGCGATTATCGACTCTTAAGAGATTTGCATCGTCGAAGGTTGCGGCGAGCTATCGACACAAAGACGGTTCACCACAGGGGTGACGACGAGTGTAGCAGCGGAGGGTGACAGGTTATGTTCACTTTTGCGTTTCCCCCAGAGTGCGTCACACATCAGTTTCGTTAACCACCACAAGTGGCTGCAGATCGGTAAATATTTCGTTTCTTCTTTGCGATTACACACCGGAAGAGCAGTTTTTTGGGGGCAAGGTGACGCGTTTTGGGTCAACATTGAGCTTGGACAAACAATATAAAAAATTAAAACTGGCAATCCTTTCAACACTAAAATCGTTGCACCACCCCTTTAAATGATTGTCACACTTGTTTAGCCATGTCCGCGTTGACCACGCCTACTGTGATCTGTCCTGCTGTGTCCAATTACTGAGTGTCTAGACATTTTGTCGAAGTATATCTGTATAAATTATGCATTCCTACACCAATAATTGCGTGAGTCAATGTTTTCCACTTAATCACATTTTTCTGTAGACGTTTTATACAAGATATTTCGTGCCATTTGATACCGAAAATTTAGTGGTGCAATATTTTGCTCGTGTAGTGAAGTGTTTTCAAGCCCAGTTGCTGCGTGCTGCTTTCATTTTAGCTAATAAAACACGCTTAGCTAACTCAAAACGCATTGTTACGACGTTCTAAAATATTAAGGTGGGCTAGTTGGTTTAACATATTAAATTAAAACGTGCAAAGAACAGACACTGACATTAAGAAGTAGACGGCACAGCGCTATACTCAAAACTGGTGTTTTGATAGAAAATTAAGGAAAGAGAAGAAAGAAGCAGTAGAAAATATACGGAAGACAAAAAGGACAAAAATAAAAGAAAGAAAGTAAAGAAATAGGAGAATAATAGCAATTGTAGATATAAATGATATAAATAAATAAATAAATAAAATTACAAAAATAATATTAACGCCATTAAAAATGACTTTTAACATTATTGCATCATGACTTAGAAGGATGAAGTGTGAGATGATCATCCCCCTAACTAGAAACCTTCTGACACATCATGTAGTGTGAAGGAGGTGATAATACTGTTTGTCAAAGAACAAAGACCTATATACCTGTTTTTAATGTCCGTGTCCTGTCTACTTTATGCGCTGTCCTGTCTACTTCATGTCCGTGTGTGTCCTTTGTGCTTTTTAATTTATTATGTTAGGACGTTCGACCTACGCGCGCTTGCCATCGCTTCGGAGCTTTGACGCGCGCCTCTGATGGCCTCCCTTTGTGACGTCACGAGAAGAGCGCTACGGCCTTAGCTCTAGGAGGTGTTTTTGTTTGTTTGTTTGTTCAGAGTTCACCGTATCTGATAACAGGGAAAAAGGCAGATATCCTCTGCCTAATCTTGCCCCATTACCGGCTGACAATGCTCAGCACAAAAATCATATTTCCGTAAAATGATTTGTCAAAAAAAAAAAAGAAAGAACGAAAGAAACTGTTGATCACATTTAGGCGCATACTAAATTATGTATTGTTCAATTAGTTAACATTTTCTTTAAATTTCTTTTCGTTGTAGCCTTGATATTACGCCCGGAAGCTTATTGCAAATGAGAGGAAAGTAATAGGGACTTTTAGTAGACCGTGTTTCCCCCTCCGCTAGCTCACCGCTACGAAGAAACCGCCACTGCGCCTGCGCGCCGATGGCCTTGGCTGTAGAGTTCCGGTTAGCGGAGGGGCTGAGCGGAGCAGGGAACACGGTCTACTATAACTCGCTAATATGAGCGAACCGTCTTACCAGTAGCACGTGAAGCATCGAGGCGTTTCAAAACTAGCTGCTTGGCGAAAAGTCCTTTTAGAAATGAATCGACGTTTAAAGGGCAACTCCGGTTCATACTTTCGATTTTGGGATTATGACTGTTTTTGGTGCAGTCAGCGTCCCTGAATTGCTAGGAGCAATTTTTTCTCGTTATTGTGCGTAGTTTTAAAGATATCGACGCCTCAAAGTTTTGTTTGGGGCGCGGCCAACAAAACCGAAACTAGCCGCTCGAAGCCCCGGCAACACTGGAAATCAGCCGTTATGTGAACGTGATGTCAGGATTGTTCTCGTTCAACGAGTACGCAGGCCGAGCGGCACCTTCCTCTGTCGCGCTAGCCGTCTATAGATAGAAGGTAAGCTTATTTTGTTTTAATTCTGTATACGTGGTAGTTATCCTGCATACTAGCGAGAGTTCGTGCGTATACCCAAAAGCTAGCGACTGGAAAACCCGTGAACTCGTACGGTGCCGTATTCGGCGGCTATCGCCGTGTGTGCAGGTTTCCGTACTCGTCGCTAGGCCTAAATTGTCATCGGGGCTCCTTGGATGGAGCGGCGTTGCTCACGCCGCGCTGCCGGTGACGTCCAGTACTGGGGGCCCTCTCGCTTTCACGCTGCTGGTCAGTCCCAGACACGAAGCTTTACGCTCTCCGGCGAGGGCCGTGGCGCCTGAGCACACGTGTGCTGGGCTGTACACGTCCGTTTTTCGTTGTCCTTTTTTCTCGGGCGCGTAAAAGCCGAAGTACACCAAGTCCACTCGTCGAACAGCTTTCACCCACACCTTCTCCGATTCCCGGTCCGTTGCGAAACTTGTGAAAAAGCACCTCCGTGTTGCGCAGCGGGTTGTTTGAGCAGCCCACAGCGCTACAAGTTGCACTCGGTATCTTTCGAGGAACAGCTGGGCAGTCTTGGGCGCATCGAGTTGCTCGCTAAAACGAGTCTTGGAGTCCTCCAGCAAATAAACAAAAGGCTACACCGAAGCTACACGGGCTACAGATAGAAGCAACGGCTAAACACGCCAATCACAAGCCGAAGTAGCGGTGGTAGTGGCTCAAAGAAGCGCACTCCGCGCAATGCCTGGACCTGAGGAAAAAAGAGAATAATACTGACGTCACGGCCCAATGTTGCTTTAGCGATCGGCAACCCGGTGGCCGCCCGCTAAGGAGCAGCGGCTGGCGGCGGGCCGCATTTGTATTATCGGCATTAGTTGAGAATGCGGCGTCCCACGGGCGTAATATTTTGGCTGGTGTCGTATTTTGTGTCACTACAGCGATACCAGTAATTTATTTCATTTTGAGTTTTGGCCGGAGT
This sequence comes from Ixodes ricinus, assembly GCA_037355805.1. Taxonomy (NCBI): domain Eukaryota; kingdom Metazoa; phylum Arthropoda; class Arachnida; order Ixodida; family Ixodidae; genus Ixodes; species Ixodes ricinus. Next base: position 29,637 of record JAZHYW010009162.1, read on the forward strand.
TGCCCTTTAAAGACATTGTTCCAGAATTGGCGAAGCACAACAGTTTGTAGAAATAGAGAATAAATAAAAACGTTTTCAGCCTTTCCACTTTGGTGAAGAAGGAAGACCAGCGGAGCTGGACAATGGAAAGTAATGGCCGGCCGGAAGTCGGCAAGCCAGAGTGGAAAGGCTGCCGCCATCTATGAGCGACGGCGGCACCCAAGTACGTGGCTTGCCGTCGTCGCTAGGGTGCCTACCCGTCCCGCTACTCGCGGGACTGTCCCGCATCGACGGCTTGTGTCCCGCGTCCCGCAAGATACTCCAAAATGTTCCAAAATGTCCCGCATTTCACGCTGTCGTAAAATTCACAATTTATCTCATGGCACTGCCGAACAAAGGGGTGCTGGGAACCGTGGAGGCCGCTGGGCATCGTGTGAATTGCGATGGTACGCTATTTACTACCCCAGCATTACGGGAAGCGACCGTTGTTCTTGCAGGAGATCGACTCGCATGTACGCGTTGTACCCCTTCCCTGGTCGAAATGTACTGCAAGAGAAAATTTCTATCCGAAGTATGAAATATAAATTATTGTAAATATTTTCAAATCAAACTCTGTCAATGCGGAAGGGTTGATGGGAAATATTTTAGTGAAGGAGTTAGTGCCTGTCCTGTCGTCTTTGTGTCTTTATTGTCCTCGTTTTGTTCGCGCCTTTAACCTTTTAATAAAGTATGAATCGCCCAAATCCAAGTTTCAATGAAAACATGGGGTTCTAAATTTGAGGAAAAGTATGTTGGTAAAAGTATATCGACAGGAAACATCAAGCCGCAACACGGTTTACTGTTTCTTTAATTTTGATGAATTTATGTCTCTTGCAGTCAATTTGGATGTTTTCAACTTAGGCACATTCAATAACTTACTTGTCATTAAAATAAAAATATACATCACTGGTTGCGAAAATTATTTGAACTTGATGGCCGCAATACAGTGTGCAGGTGTACATTATGCTTTCAGCCATATTTCGTGGTGTGCGTGGTAATACATTTTCTCTCATGTATCCTTCTCAGATGCCGCAGTTGTGATGACATTGTCCGCCCCCCGCCCCCCCCCCCCTCCGTCAACGTGTCCCGCATTTCACTAGCAGGAAGGTGGTCACCCTAGTCGTCGCTCATAGATGGCGGTAGGTGTCCAGAGTTCGGTGTCTTCATTTCTTTGCGGGGGACACGATCCTGAGAAAACTAGCCCTTAACAGCTCCGCTGTAAAAGTTGGTAGCTGTAGAGTTTCAAAGAGTTCTATGTCGGATGTGAAATTGATTTGGTATCCAACGCTTTTCAATAAACCTTTTAGAATACGATTGATATTGTCTTGCCACAGTTCTGAGCAATTAGCGATCAATGTAATGCCGTATCTAAGTATGCTGTAGCCTAGAGCATGCGTGATTTACTTTCTGATAGTAAATGGCATAAACACCTTTTAATTAAAGAGTAAACAAATAACACTCCGAAGTTTGTTACATAAGTGTGAGATGCGTGTTCCAAGACATAATCGAGTCGAAACGTAAGCTCAAATACTTCACATTATCAACACACTCCACTGGAAGACATTTACAGTTACGACAGAGTGATTTGTGTAGGACAACTGACGAGAGCAGATTCAATTTCTTTCGTGGATCTCTAAAGCAGACAAATTGTGTCTTGGACATGTTAATTTTAATTAGAGTTTTCGTCGAACCAGTCCAGTAACTGCGTGGCGTCAACTGCCAATAGATGTAATGCTTCATCATAATTCAGATAACGGTAGATGAGGACAGTATCGTATGCATACTGCAATATTCTGCAGTTGGAGACTCTGGTTGAGGATGTCGTTCACATAATAATTAAAAAGTAAAGGTGACAAAACAGATACATAAGGAACTCACGCTTTTATCATTACGCGCGAACTTTTAAAATTTTCGACACTTACAATTTGCGATCGATCAAAAAAGAAGTTTGCTAGTAAAGCTAAAAATGGACCGCGGAAGCCAATTTTATAAAGTATCTGAAGAAGCAACTTATGGCTGATCGTATTGAATGCTTTAGCAACATCTAGAAAAAGTTCACAGGTAAATAGCTGTTATTATCAAACACAGCGTGCATGAGATTGGTGAAATCCTCAGGCAGTGACTGAGTGCCTCAGTCCATCTACGAAACCGTATTGGCTCTCTGATAAAATATGCGAGGAGTGTCGACGAAACTAGTCATTATATTGGACATGTGGTTTTCTAATATCTCGCCAATGCACGGTAAGATTGAGATGGGGCGATAGCAGTGCAGCCGACTTGGTGTTCCCCCTTGAAGAGTGGTTTTACGAGTGCGGTTCGTAACACAGCAGGAATGTCGCAAGACGGCAAGACACCATTTATCTTGATAAGAATGACGCTTTTGATACTTTCAAAATTTCGGCAGAGGTCTCCAACTCGTATGCCATCTATACCTATAGGTATTTTCCGTTTGATGCCGAATGAAATTGATCGCAATGTGTGTAAATCGATTGAGGGCAAAAGAAGATGAAGATATTTTGTCAACATGACCAGAGAGCAATTGATGTCACTCTAGAATCTTTGGCAACTCCAGATCATGTCGCAAAGATCTTGTTGAAGTCATTCACAGTTGACTGCAAGTCCAAATCGAAATGCTTCTGTATTGTCTCAATTAAGGGTGGGTTGCCTAGATGACCTCCCTCCAAACGCATTTATTATGTTCCAGGTTTCTCGTGGATTGTACCTCGTCTCAAAAACCTTTTCCTGGAGGTAACGACGCTTTGAGGATCGGATCATCGAATTCACTTTGTTTCTCGCGCAACAAGATTCTGCTCTTAGATCCAAAATTATTAGGAGCGCGACGCGAGCGTATTCATAACGGCTCTTTATATTTAATGGCTCTCATGACATTGATGTCACGCCAGGGCTTATCTGATCGTTGTTTGAAATTGATTACTTTCGGGAGGCCTCATAAAAAGACTGCAACAATTGAAACAAAAAGCGGGGTGTACATTACAAGGTTCTGTAGAATTGCAGGAAGTCATTCCAGTTGAAGGCCGCGACTAAAGCATCAAATTTAATACTATCTGTTATAATTACACACGTTTGGTTTCTTCTACTTCATTTCTTTAGAGCAGCTTGTGTGCTCCAAGCGACAACCTACCAAGTAGTGATCGGAAAGCTTTTGATGAATGACAGCGGTTTTCACAAGTACATCTGGGGCTCTAATGTTTACGTGAGCGATGCAAGAGACTACTACTAGTCTACCGGACAGAACTTCTTCTTTCGTTGGGATCTTATGATATTTTCAATTCCATAGTCCTACACAAACTGTAGATTTGTTAGGTTTCAGTATGTCAATATTCAGGTCCCCTGCTAAACAAAATTTCCCTTCTGACCGCAACTTTTTGAGACAATGTCCAGTGTCTGCTAGTAAAAGCGAGGGGTTCTCTAAAGCTTGCCTGTACACTGCCAACAAGAATAAGGAGAATGCGCAGCACTGAAATATTGATAGCTGATTGATTCTGCATGTTGAAAAAACACATTTCGAACGCGACAGAATTCATTTGTCCTTAATATGTATGGCACTACCACTGCCACTACGACTATCACGGGTGTCAAAAAAAAAGTCATTATACCCATTCAAGATGAACTGATTACATTGAAAAAGTGACACGTCGATCTCAGTAAGAACAACTATATCTACTGTTGGATCTACGTTGTTTACGACTATTCGTAACTCCTCCCAATGCCTTCTTAAGCTTTAATATTTGCATAAAAATGCTAAAGAATGATAAGAAATGGGACCTAAAATATGAAAAAATGAATTACAATCTGGAATGAAGCAACAAGTTGTAAAAGAGGTTCTCATTGATGTCTAAGTGATTTGATCCAGTGCACCAGTGTAAGTGATGCGGAGGAGGGAGGGGTAAGTTCTGGCCCTGTTTGGCGTAGATTTTTTCGTGTCGGACCCATACAAACTTTAAAATTCTATTTCCTTCATTCTGGTCTTCGCCATCCAATATAGCTTCGTATTGAAGTCTGTGAGATTCTGGTTAAAATATACTCGGGGATGGGAATCTTCACAAGGTAAGTAACCCAGGCGTGCTCGGTAACCCATCTAGTGCTCCTTAATGGAGACAGACGACAATCGGATTAGAACGGGTGGCACTGTACCAGACTTAACCGGCAGGCGATGTGCAGCAGCGATATGTGCAGGATAAAAACCCTCAATGTTGATTTGTTGTGCAGGCTTCGTCAAAAGATCCAAAATGTTCACCTGGGTGAAAATGGGATGCCATGCACCTCTAAGTTGGAGAGACGATTAGATTGCTCTATGTCGTTCTGATTTTTATTTAGCTATTGAATTTCACGTGCCTGCTCAGACACAATGGATTGCAAGGAACATGTTTCAGCTTGTAGCCCTTTGATTATTGTGGCCTGAGATTTACCTGAGGTCACTAGGGAGTCAGTCTGTGACGAGACAAAGCTAATTGACTCCTGCATCGTATTGACCGAGTCGCGCATTGTGTCGACCACCTGTTTTATTGATAATAAAGCATCGACCTTCGGGTACGTGTAGTTCGTGGAGAGAATCAACGGATGTCCTTCCACGCAAACAGAAGGTCAATTTTTTGTTCACCGTCGATTGCTCTGCCCAGAAGTCAATGGGATTCACTTGAGACGACGGAGGAAGATCGCCTTCAATAATTTGATTTAGACAATCCTCCCCGGCATCCGGGACAGCGCCATGTATCATGTTTTGCGGCACACATCCCTTTGAACGTGCCTTCAGAGACACCGGAACATTTCTTTTCTAAATGGTAGGCCAGTGCGCAGTCCGCATATTTCATAAAGCGACCGTCTTTTGCAACCGAATCGGAGCATCGAGCGCAAATCTCAGGCCCTGCCATAGTGTTTACTTTACAAAGAGGAAGTTGAAGATAGAAGCGGATAAAAATAATTAAAATTAAAGCAAGCAAGAAAGACACTTCCAGGCTCATCCGCAAAATCCGAGTACTGTTTCTGTGATGCACATGACCACCAACGAAGATCGAGCAGGCTCTAGCGTGGGCTTGATGAAGAGAAGATTGAGCTTCGGTGGTCAACCAGTCTGATTGCCACTTTCATTCTGTTCGGGAGATGCTCACTGCAGCCCTCTTGCGCTAGGTCAGAGAGTTCGCGCAGATGGAAGAGAAACGTCTTTCAGCTCACCGCGAAATATGATGCGCTAGATGGGCTGGCGCTGCGCGACTGAAGCGAAAGTAATAATACTAATAATACCATAAAAAATTCCGAGTACACCTAAGCAGTTCTTATGAGTTGTGAATTGAGAAAGCACTGAATGTCGTTCTTCCGATCGAATAGTTCGTCTGCAGTGTACTGGCGTGGACGGCCACGTCTTCGCTACTGCCGTGGTTGCGGCCACCGACGATGTAGATGAATCAGGCGCCGCCATGTTCCACGGTGCTGAGAGGAGCAGAAGTGGCCGCAGGTCCCCACCGCCTCCGGCAAAGCCCTGACACGAGAGCCGCGTCCGAGCGCGCGTCTCGCGAAGCGGCCGCCAATGGCTTTTATGGAGCCATTTCGCTCAGCTAATGGGAGAATGGGCATTGCGTTCGCGGTTTTCTTTTTCGCGGTTACAGTATGCCACTGGCTCCGCTTCATGGGATAGTTAATTCTTTCGCGCTAGTAATTTATTCACAAATGAAGCTACCTTGAAGTTGATTATCAAGTCATGTCAAAGACAGCAGGGCCTGTGGGACCTGACTCCGCACTAAAAATAAAACTGGTCCAAATTTAAACTTTCACCTTCACAAAAAAGAAAAGAACAAGTGAAGCCGTTTACAACTCCCCGTAACGCGGAATTGGAGCGCAGCTCTTGAGGAGGAGGAGGAGGGAGGTACTGAGGGGGGGGGGGGTATACCCCTCCCTCCCTCCTCCTCACCTCGTCATCCTGCCTGCTACTCCGCCACGGGGAGCCACGTGACCCCCGTGAGGTCACGTGACCCCCTGAGTCGCGTGGCCCCCTCAGTCACGTGGCCTCAGGGGGGTCACGTGACCTCACGGGGGTCCCGTGACCTCGGGGGGGGGTCACGTGACTCTCAAGGTTACGCCGACGCAACGGCGACGTCGCTCAAGCCGCAAACGGGCGCCTAAGAGCTGCGCTCTAAAAGACATCATACAACTAAAAAAATTAGTCTTACGTGTACAAAAAGGAAAAATACTTCAGGCAGGTTGAAATTTGGTCTATGTGCACAACATAAAGATATATATCACACATGTCCAAATTTGCAGTTTCACGTGCTAAGGAAAGTTTTCACACGGTCAAAATGCGAAGTATCACGTAAAAAAAAAGAAAAGACTACACACGCTTGAGTTATTAGTTCACAGGGCACAAGGCGAAAATACTGCGTAGGTGCTTTAATCGACCACTGGCATCTTAAAATCAACCATAACTAGAAAAGAAAAAGGAAACGTCCGGCAATTGGTTTGACTGGTCGGATCAGTGCTCTGTGGGATGGAACCCAGCAGTATGAAATATCAGACACAAGTTGTCTCGAATGAAGGCACGTGCACACAAACACACACGCACACACAAAATAAAAGAAGGCATAAAGGATGTCAAACGGCAGACGAATTACAATAGGAGCGTGCTGGTTCGTTACGATAAAATAAAACGGAGTTCATACAGCACGGTGCTTACAAATACAAAACAGCAATAGCACAAGTTACGCGCATCATGATGACCGTTGAGAAAGAAAAAGAAAACAGCTGTTACGATCACTAGTCGCGACATGTCGCAAAACGGAGTTTTCAAAAGCCTTCTTCAGTTTCTTATTAGAGTCACGAAAAAACAGTGATTCCGGTAGTTAAATAAATATTTTTGGCACATAAAACGAGCACATACTTTCCCCGTAGTGCGTTCTCACAAGTGAATTTTCAAAGCGTCAAATGGTACGAAGCTCTCGAGATGGATGGACGGAATTTCGAATTCACTTGCCCACAAGGAGCCGCCACAGGACTATGCGAAAAAAGAGTGAGTGAAAGGTTGGCATTCGAAGTGAAGTAGATAGCTTATTGCTGGACAAAAACACTGTGTTGTAAGCAATGCTCTTCAGGATTTTATTTTTAAATGCGATCAGCCCCTGAATGCTGGGGGAGAGCAATTGAAAAAAAAGACAGTTATGCCATATCTTAGCACACTATAAGCTAAAGCAGGGGTGCACAACATACGGCCCGTGGATGTGACACTGCGAGAAATGCTCAAGACGGCAACCAGTGCAATCATGCCAGATATTGAAAATCTGTCTGCAAGATATTCAAAACCCACGCAGTTCCCAATAAAAATATTTTTTTGGCCCGCGTCCTTTTTGAGTTATTGCACCCCTGAGGCAAAGCATACATAATGTTTTTTTAACTGCCACGGGCCAAAATACTTTTTATGTTGTAAAGTAGACAGGAGAAAGTTCTCAAACCATGACATAAATGAGACATCTTAGAGTTCCAAGAGAGATCACAATCGAAGTAAATTCCTAAGTATATTAGAGAGCTAACCTATTTCACTGTTTCACAATTGCAATGTTGACAGTTAAAGTCGTGAAGGAACAGTGAAGCTGTGAGGGTTACATTCTTTAGTGGATTTTGAAAGCAAATGAGTTTTGTTTTTGAAGCGTTTGCGCGAAGTTCGTTTGCAAAAAGCTAGCCTATTCTTTATAACCTCAGTTTGCTGCATTTTTTATCGCACAATGGTAAACTAGGTGCCTAGAAAATATGACAGTCATCCGCATATTGAAGAATTTTTGAAACAGTCATTACGTTTTAAATATCATTTACATAGATGTTAAAATATAATGAAGACAATACAGATCCCTAGGGAAATCCAGAGCCCAGGAAGGCCTGAGAACTTTGCACATTGTCCAAGGACATTACCTGGGTGCGATTCTAGAGGAAATTCGTGAACTACAGGTGAAATGGTCCCCTAAAACCCAAACAGGAAAGTTTGTCTAAAAGGATGTAGTTCACGGCATCGAACGCCTTAGCAATATTCTTTAGAAGTGCGCACACAGTGTTGTCGAAAGAAGAGTGCAAGGTATCAGAAAAGTCAAGAATATTTGTTTTACCACGAGCAGTCGTGAACCCCTATTTATTTGGAGAGATTAGGCTGTGTTTATCAAGAAAAGCCGGACATAGCGATTAAAAGACGTTTATTAAAATTTGTGAAAGGCAAGACAATATTGAAAATGGTCTGTAGAACGAAACTTGATTTTTACGCCACTTTAGAAGGCGAAAAATAAAGCTTGTTTTAATTTGTTAGGAATATTGCCAGTTTCCGAAATTCCATTTCTATAGCTGGAGGACTTTTTTTGAAGAGTCGTAGTTCCGGCACGCAGTGCGCCAACGTTATGAGTTTCTCCCTACATCTAGGGATTTCCGTCATCGTTTAGGGACAAAGGGAAATTCGTTCAAATCTAGGGATTGCATTTTTAATGGGTTTCAGAGGGCGTTAAAGACACGTTCCTTCCCCTTTTCGACCTCGTGCCAGCCGAGCGCAGCGGAAGGAGGAGTGGAAACAACAGCGATTTTGGGGGGCCACAAAAGGCGAAAGTAACACAGTTTAATTATATAAAAAGGTCTTAAGAAGCAGAATTTAACATTTAAATTTCGGCCCAACTACAGGGATATATTCGTAAGTTACTCGCATAATGATTATCTCAGTATTTTCTGAAAACATAAGATAATCTAGGGACTTTTCGATAAAAATCAGGGAAGAAACGGTTGCGGAGGTTGGCAACACTGGGTACACGTCATGTATCTGTAATGCCGTCAACTCCCGCTGATCGAAAGCACTTAAATCTGAAAAGATATGATCGCCAACTCAAGGCTCCGAAACAGAAAGGGAAAAAGCGGATTCGCAGACAATATTGAATTGGAGTGTCGAAGCCACAGCACCGCTGGATGTTCTAGAGACACCTTAGCTGAGTTCACGAAATATCTATTAAATGGATTGACCATGTCAGACATATTAATTTCGAAGTGTTTTCATATTTTTTCTACTATGTTCACCTGTGCAGTACGAAGTCCATTAACGACAGCCCAAGTTTTTCTTGGGTTAAAACGAGCCTCGAAGAACTTTTTTTTTTAAATGCCTTCTTTTCGATGATTGAATGAGGGCGTAGACACGATTTCTTTCTATCTTACATCCTACTTCGAGGGCAGCGAGTGATAGGTGAGCTCCGATATATTTTTCACAATCGCCATTCGTGATTTATTGCTTCGAAAATTTCAGAAGTCAACCAGAGCATTATGGGCCTACGCGTTTTATGTAGAGCGTCTTTTTTAATGTTTTTTTTTAATTTGTTATACTCGATAAACATTGAGTACATGCTTACGCTGTTAGGTGAGAATAAGGATTGATCTCAATCGTATTGGTTAACAAGCCTCTGAAAAGTACACAGGTCAAACTTTTTGGATTGACAGATCGTCTCGGTATTCTCATCTTACTATAAATGAAGACACATTTACAAGCAACAAAGTAGTGATCAGCCAGTTTTATCCTAATCACTGCGGCGTGAATCGAAGCACCAGTGGTTCAAATGCTAGTGTGATCAAGGCATGAAGAAAGTAGATTTCCGCTTAGTACTTCTTCTTTGGTTGGATCTTGAATGGTAGTTGTTATCTCATTACCGGCAAGCAAGAATAAATAATTGCCAACAACCGATTAAGTAGGGTTGAGTGACCGGGGGTTCACGTGACCCACAGGTCACGTAAACCCCCAGGTCACGTGACCCCCCGACAGGTCTCATGAGCCCCAGGGTCACGTGACTCCGAGTCGCATGACCCCCAAGGTAATTTGACCCCAGGTCACGTGACCAACCGGGTGCGTGACCCCCTGGGTCACATGATTCCCAGTTCACGTGACCCCCTCCCCCCGAGATCACGTGACCCCCCCCGAGGTCACGTGACCCCGTGAGAGGAGAGGAGGAAAAAGGAGGGGTATACCCTCCCTTCGGTACCCTTCCCTCCCTCCTCCTCAGGAGCCCTGCGCTCCAATTCGGCATTACAGGGAGTTGTAAACGGCTTTCATTTTTTAAAGTGTTGAATGGTGTGTGTCTCCGAAACTGTGGCCTTCAGAGCTCCCATCCCCGTACGAAAATCCTGGATATCTGTCGTGTGGACAGACGCTGTGGCTAAAGGGTGTCATACTTCGCTCCTAAAAAAGCTATGGAAGTCTGCACTTCTTCGTTAGATGCCTTCATTAGGTCTATGGAAGGCTTGAGGTGTAGGAGCTCATTCACCTAGCCAGGAAGCTTGAGCAGCGAATCTACGCTAGCATTGAGGAGAGGAATGAGTTCAACTTGCGGTCAATTTTATCTGCGCCACAAGCATCGTGGAATCACATGGCGAGGTCCAATCGGGTTACTCGCCGACTTCGTCGGGAGAGAGAAGGATTGTTCGAGAAAGCAGAAAACTTTGCACCTCAATCTTTTTTTTCTTTTTTTTTCGGGCTTACAGCAGTTAAGGTAGATTCGGCAATAACAAAGCATGTTTTTCCTAGACGATACTTATGTCTGCACGCTGAGCAACTGATGTGGTGAACCATCAAATGGAATGGATTTTTGACAGGCAGCACAGGTTAAGGACATGGCGGAATAATTGCGTGAAAAGCAAAGGACAAAAAAATTGTTAAACATAGGCAACAATGAGTAATAACAGTGTGTCAATCAGGGCCTGATTCAGTTACCAGGATGAAAGAAGATCGCAAAGGACCGTTGGCCAGTTGCCAACAGGACAACAGATGGTGGAGGCAACTTGACGTCTCTCCAACGCCGTAGGCTCCAGGGCTGTTGTAGAGTCCAGGTCCCAGGTTGAGGGCTAGAGTTGAGCCAGGTGTCAGACTACCAAGGAGGAAGATTGGCGAAGCCACAAGCTGGAGCCACACCATGATCCAGAGGCAGGGTGGAGACTCGTTGTTACTGGAAGCAGCCTGACAGAGAAGACACAGCACGGTTTAGTGGACGCCGGGTGGCAACGGCGGGGACCGAAGCCCAGTGCGGAAGTCTTGCGGGTGGTGGTCCGAATGGTATACAAAGCGGAAATCTCACGGCGGGGAGTCGAAAAGAACATCGTTTAGGGCTTCGAAGCAGCAGTCGGTAAGCTGACTGTGGGTCATTAGGAAAGGTAACCAAGAGAATATATAAAGAGCCTTATAAATGCTGAATGCTGGGCTAGTTGGTATTGGTCTTGGGCTGCCAGAGAGCATGGTAGCGCTTTTTTAGGCAAGGACAAAAGAAGAAAGACAAGACAGACACGAGCGCTGCTGCAACTATTTAATCCAACATGGAAATGAGGCATATATGCACGCTTCGATCCTATCAATCAGCCAACCCCAGGCCTTGCCGCCGCTCGCATGATCTGCACCTCCTTATCAAAAAGGTCGATGGATGCAACGCTAACACACCCACACCTGCCCTTTTTATCTCGTCCGCTTCGATAATTTCCCTAACAGTTCTATTTTTATGTTCAGCCAGTACTGAGCATGAGTCGAACAACGGTTTTCATCGCGAGTCCTGACAATGCACTGAAAGGTGGCCATCCCCATAGTTCTTGACGTAAAGACTGTGTTCTCGGAGCCTGTTGTTAAGGCATCTCCCAGTCTGACCTACATATTTCATTCCGCATGTTAACGGAATCTGATACACCACACTCTCAGCACAAACGACAAACGGATTTCAGTGCTTTATCAGACAACCCAGCGAGGCGTTACCGGAAAGGGTTCGTCAAATGACTCAGCCTCGCGAGCTTTTCTGGCTCAGAAAAGACAACCTTAGTATTTATGCCGGCTATGCTGTTTTCTCTAGGTTATGCGGCGTCTTGTGCATATAAGGCACGACTGCAATCCTTTGTCTACTCCTGGGTCTGGCCTCTTCTGGACGGGTGTTGCCCTTGGCTGGAAGCCTCTTAAGGATCACCTCCTACCGATACCAGTACAGCCTCCGGGTAACCAGCCGCCAACAGACGTTCCAGACTGCTCCAGGACACTCAAATGTGTCACAACGTGACATGACTTAGAAAGGGCGTTCTTGAAGCACAAATTAGATATTCCTCCCTTAACCAGTTTTGAGTGGGACGAGTTAAAAGGCAGTAGGGCTTGTTAGCTCTAGGTTGATACATCCAACATACATGATTCTCGAAGAAAGTAAGCTTGATATCGAGGATACGAATGACACCATCTACCGGCACTTCATGTGTAAGTTTCAGGGGATGAAGGGCATCACTAAACATAGTTAAGAGACTATCCACCACCGAGTGAAAAATGTGTCGAGTCGCAATAGTTAAGAAATGCTAAAAAATAATCAACAAATCTAAAGCACTTCCTTACGTTAAAAGCGCCTCAGGCAGTCCGAAAGGACTCTGTAATGATAAGCTAAAAAAATGTCACTTAAAATCGGCGCTAGACATGACACGAGCCGATACAAATACCTTTCTTTTGAAAGTAAATCTCTTTGTTTCATTCCGCGAAAGTAGACTTAAGATAAAACGAGAATAGATCTAAAAAGTCATCCACCTTCTTCACGCCCGCAGCGTTTTGAGAAAGCTACTACCCCATACCACTGAATACAATCCTCAACGCAACTTCGTAGTTTTTCATGTGGTAAGGAGCAATAAAGATCGTTCCATGCCCAACGAACCACATGCTAAAAAACCTACGTCAGCGTTCATCTTCAAAAAAATCTACCACTTCGTCAGAGCTCCTGAAAATCCCAAAAACGGTTCGTCAATGGTAAGGATCTTTAGTTTTTCTTGCAACCCACAAGGCAATCGACTTTTGGCAAGTGCCTTGCTCAGAAACTACGACCCTCAAAGGCCAGTCTTCATATATGTGTTTTTACACTGGAATATAATTTGTACAATAACCACTTCTGCCGTTTCCCACCAATTTTAGCCAAGCGGGTCAGGTTTAACCTGTTACAAAAACGCGTCCCCTCTCCCTTTAGTTTTTTCAGAGGCACATCCTGCCGAAGATTGAACCACGGAGGTGATAGCCTCGGGGCTTCCCTCCAAATTCCCCCTGCGTTAAAACAACAAACCCCCTTTTTATTAGCGCGAAGGACCGATAACTGGCGTTCCCTTAACAAAGAGACGACACGTCTGACTGGCATACGGGACGATGCCGGTTTGTTAATGGAGGTAACGCATCCACACCCTCTGATATGCATCTCTTTACTGCGTCCTCTGGAGCGCACATTGAGGACATCTCGGACAAGCCCTAGATGTTCCGGAGCACTCGTAACCGGTTCAATTGCAAACTTAGACCCCAAAGCAAGTACCCGTCTAGCGTCCTCAAGGGGCTGCACATTACTTACAGTCCTGACGTTGCAAGTGACCCTCTGGACATTTCTTGGGTATTCTGCCTCTAAGACGTGTCAACGACTGCTGCCAGACAAATTCTGTGCACCGGTCCACGATGCCAGAGCACTCACACGCAGTCGTCGGCTGTCCGAATCCGGCTTGGCAGGGTCCCGAAGAACGGAGCACAGCAGAATCCCTATAGAAGACGCACTTGCCGTCGCCATTCAGATCTCAGGACCTTCAGAATTCTTGTTCCTTGACCGGCCGACGGAAGGAGCCCGCCAAACAGCCGCGTAATTCTCTTCAGGGCAGAGTGCTTACAGCGTATTCAAAAAGTAAGCGTGCGATCCATACAGGCGGCGTGGGCAAGGAGTGAAGAAGGTAAAACATGGATCCAACGAGGAACATTTAAAAAGGGCCCGATGTACTAGAAATGAGACTTATCAATGCTGTATGCTGGGCTGGTTGGTGTTGGTCTTGGGTTGCCAGCCGCTCGCGTCTGTCTTGTCTTTCTTTCTTTTGTCCTCGTCTAAACAGCGCTACCATGCCTTTGGCAACCCAAGATATAAAGAGCGGCTGGGACAAACTTTGTTCCCCCATAAATAATAATATAGATAGTAATGAAAAATAATATTAATTATAAGAAATAATAATATTAATATTAATAAATAATAATAATTATAATAAATATTAATAATAGAAAATATAAAAGTTAAAATATTATTAATGATAATTAATGATAAATTTAAAATAATAATATTAATATTAATTTTATTTTCATCCTCAGTTGATGGCGGCGCTAGAGGGAAAGCCTGTCGTGTACAGCTTGATGTATCCTCAAAAACCGCCTACAAGGCGCAGAGGCAGCCGCAATAGTGAGGCAAACAAAACATAAATACAAACACAATATTACTACATCTACATAATCATATTTACAACATAAAATGACTGAGGAATTCTTAATATTTCTTGTTCCGGTAAAAATTACCAGATGCTCGTAATTAATTAGAAGAGAAGTGAACTAATATACTTTAATGACAATGTAGTAATTTATGTATTTTTAGAGGCAGAAAAGTTAATGGTATTGTGAGGTGATAACCGGAATTTACTAAGTCTTTGGGTTGGTCACGTAGACAGGGCTTAATATAGTCATCTGCAATATATATTTTACTAAAAGACGCCCTAATATTCGTTAAATCAATTATGAACATCAATACGAAACTTCGCGCCAAATGTCACAATAATGCATGGTTGGTTGTGTCCTGACGTCACATCAGGCATGATGGCGTCAGAGTCGCTGGCGTTGACTTACTCACGATTTTGATCAACACGGTTCATGGTGCGTAAAAATATCACCGTTGAAGAAGTGAACTTCCCTCAACACCGTAACTCCTGTCTTTCCTAAAACGAAGCCAGTTTACTGAGACAGCAGAAAAAGCTGAGGTGAGGGGGGGGGGGGGCGGGGTTTAAACATTTAGAAAGTGAAGACACATAAGGGACGATACGTTACGTCAAGAGCTGCCTCTGTTGCCAGCGAAAACACTCTGTGTTTAGCAGGTTCAATCTGAGTGATTAGGCTCTGTTTAACATTGAATGATTTGTGCTGCGGAGGATTAAAATTTCGGTCATTTGATGGATGATATTTCTAAAATCAATAAAAATATAATTTAAATTATTTCTGAAAGACAGAAGGTTTACAGGACTATCCCTTTAACCTTCGCTCTCCAGCTTGAATGTCGACGGCAGTTCCAGCAGCCAGAAGTTGGGACGCCACCAACGGCAGCGACCATCCCGTTATCTCGAGCCTCTTTTTTCACAATTTTTAGAGCGCAGCTCTTAGGCGCCCGTTTCCGGGTTGAGCGCCGTCGCCATGGGCGTAACCGCGCGGTGCATTATGGGACGCGTGACGTCACTGATGACGTCATCAGTGACGTCACTGATGACGTCATCGGCATCGTCGTCGTCACGTGACCGCCCCAGGGCACATGAACCCCCAGGTCACGTGACCTCCCCCCCCCCGAGGTCACTTGACCCACCCCCAGTACCTGCCCTCCTTATCCTCCTCCTCCTCAAGAGCGCAGCTCTTGAGGAGGAGGAGGATAACAACATCCAACACTATGGCACTCCGGCTTTCGGGACATCATTTTTACCACCTCGAGAATACCTTTTATGCAAGGGCGGAATAAGACACTGGGGACATTCTAGCAAACCGTTATTGTGTTTCGGGTACCGCGACTACCGGAGCCTCGTTGAGGCACGCTTTTACTGAGGCACGCACCCTGAGGGATACCGTGACCCATGCGGTACCCGGAACAAGGTAACGGTTTTCTAGAATTCCCCAATAGACACACCAGTCGGAGGCGCGTTCCAGGTAAAATTGAAAAAAGCGCCAGGTTGCAGAACGGCTATTTTGATGAAAAATGCGATTACGACCTTCTTCGAAACATTAAGGTTCGAAAGCCTAGATCTGCGGCGCTTGACGTCTACTGTGACGAGACACCTCCCATATGTCCTACTGGTATAGCTAGGTTCGACATTGTACATGTTCCTTTTAAAAGTACACGGAAGTGACGTCTTCACGTCTGATTGGTTGGAAGCAAGAGTGATGTAATTTCCCTAGAAAAATGTGGGCGGAGTCGGCTAAACTGGGCGGAGTCGGCTTACCGGACGTGACAACATCGTGACGTTTCGTTTAGTACCGAGTACGTTTGAATGGGTACTAGCTCCTCAGTAGGTGTCTTTCTCTAGTCATGTTTTCCGAACCGCGTCGTCGTCGGGTTATTGTGCCACTTTTCAACTAATTTAGTTATTGTTTTCACCGGGAAGACTTACCGGCAGCACCGCGCTGCATAGGCCACGTGGTTCTCAAGGTTTGAGCAGCGCTCCAGGCGAGCAAAATGGAATATTTGGCTCTCGTTTGCGACATTACGCTTCCCCACTACAGCTTTTTATACTCCGATCCATTTTAAGTGCCAGCGTAGCAGAGGCTACAAAAGTGTGTTCCGAGCTTTCAGTGTCCCTGCCGAGCACGTGCGGTCGTGCAGAGCGAGCATCGTTCGGGGGAACGTGGTTTTGCAAGTAGCTTTGGCTTCGCTGTCACGTAAAGTGAAGCATACGTGCTTGCATTTAGCGGGAAAATTGACGTCACCAGACATCAACTTCCCCGCTAAATATAGCGGGAAACAACCCGCTAAATTTGGCGTAACAATTTTCTCTCTAAATTTAGCGGGGAAATGGACGTCACGTGACCTCAACACCAGTTCAGTTTCCCCGCAAAGTTTAGCGGAGAAAAGACGTCACATGACTTCGTGTCACGTCACCCATGAACAATATTCAGAGGGAGGAGGGGAGGAGGTTGAGGAGGAAAGGAAGAGGAGGATACGGAGGAGGAGGAGGGGCATATCCTCTCCGTCGTACCCTCCCCTCCTCCTTTTCCTCAAGAGCTGCGCTCTAATTTCGCGCGTTACAGAGATTTGTAAACATCTTTAATTTTTTACTGATGTGTCACACGGCAATCGAACTGTTATTGCTGTTAGCGCATATGTTCCTCAGCTGATGTTATTATCTGGCAGGTACCTGGAATGAGAGCAACCAATGTGGCTTTTATCTTATTCCGGGCTCGCTTTTGTCTTACGAGTGTGTCTTCCTGTGTGCTTGCGTGTCCTTGTTTGTTTTTGTTTTTTTTGGTACATATGCACGAGTGTATTTCTACCTTCACGATTTACTATGACACCCCCTCCCTTCCCTTGCAATAATGCTTTCGCGGCGCTGCAAAAAAGAAAATAGACATATTAATAAGTTTAATTTTTTTTTAATATATTAGGCAATCAATATCATGTACCTTATGCTTCCACAATTTGTTGGATGACAACGGATAGCCATTCTCGATCTCAAGATTTAGATTCCAACGCCTTACGTTTTGTTTCGAAAAACGGGAGCTGTAAATTCCCATTTTTTCAGCAGCTACCGCGTGATGCACACGGAAGAAAACAGATTAGCAGTATTTTTTCATTATCTTAATTTATAGTAGGCCTGAGTTAGCTTGTTTCTGTAGTGTAGTTTGCATCAGTTGTACGTTGAGCGGTGGCGTAGGCAAATGTGGGGGAGGGGGGGGGGTTGGGCGGTCAAAGACCCTCCCCCCCCCCCCCCCCCCCCCGATATGCCAAACCTACCACCCACCCCCCCCGGGGCCCGCTCGCTACCCTGCTAATGCAGTCGATTTTGCACGGGGCATGGAGCAAAGGGGGAGCAGGGACTATCTCCAACTTATATGCTTTCGGGAAAAGTGTTTGTGGGGTAGAAAATGCTCCAATAAATAAATTAGGCAGTATTTCTTCATTCATGTGTATTTGATGGGATGCGGAACTTGATCTCAGATATATAGACAACGGATATTTCAGAAACAATTGTAGGGTGAAGGATGGCAATTTCAACGCCAAGTATAACAAACTATCCTCACTAAAATACACAGTTCAATCAAACAAAAAGCAAACATAATGAAACGAACACATGGTGATAATATGAAACAATGGCAGTGACGCAAGTAATATTAAATGGCTTGTAAAAACAACTGCACTGTAAGCAACGGATGGCGCTGCACTCAAGCACACCTTGAGTACTGGTCAGAATTACGTGTTTTCGACTAAAAGTTACCACGAATAAAATGTAACTCTGACTAGTTATTTTAGAAAATAATTTACGGTCTCTCTTGATCATGTCATTTATTCAAAGCGCCCACGCATTAAGATACCGCCACCTGCGTTCACGGCAAAGAATATCCATGACGACCTCCACTTGAACTTCAATGTCCCGGTGAACATTCAAAAGCGCTATACCGAGCAGTCGCTCATTAGAAGTGGACGCTCTCAAGTATGTTTTAAACCATCATAGTGAAGAGAACGAGCGCTCAGCTTCCGCCGTTGTTATCCGCAGAGTCGCTAGATTCTTGCATTTGGCAGCCCACATGAGCAGCTCGCAGTGGAGTGCAGGAACTAAAACCAGGCCTGAATAGAGCTGAAAAAACTCTTCAGCGCCAGGAGATGCCCTGCTTTCCAAGATCTTTGCAGACAGAAGCGACGAAAGTAATTGCAACATAGACCGGTGCTTTTTAAATTTCTCATCTATCTGTGTGATAAGGTAATCTATGAACGGAAGGAACACGGAACGTTTAAAGTGCTCTTCCGTGCTTCCAGCGATAGTGTTAGAGCGGTGACGTTGCCGACTTGTTACTAGTGGCATCTGAATTTTAACTTCCGCTGTCTCATCCATTTTATTTGCGGCCTGTAATATTGCCTAGTGTTTGTGGGTGGACGCTTTATCTGTATTTTTCAGCGTCGAGAATTTTGTTTCTGTGTGTTGCTGTTTAATTTCTTTTTTGAGTATAGCTATCGATTTGTTTTGTCTGGCCGGGACGCGTTGGCAATGCTGTGGTACCTAAAAAACGGAGGGAGTTGTGTGCTGTGACCAAGCTTTTAAAGTTGGTGGGCCGCAACTACGACGACAGTAAAACAGTGAGCCACCACGCCCGTATTCCTGTTAATGAAGCGCTACTCCGTTTTGAAAAATGACAATGCAGGATTACCCGGTTTATCTTAACAGCGCCTCCCCAATTTTTGCTTGAGCGTCCGCACCACCGAGTTCAGCCTGCTTCGTCATTGAGGGGGGTTCGTGCTAATATGCCACTAAACTCCCCCCCCCCCGAAAAAAATCCCGGCTACGCCACTGACGTTGAGTCTCATACCTCAGTCAGACAGGCTAATTTAGTGCAGCTCAATCAAGTCCACTTCGCCTTTAGTGCATGTAATTTCTGTAGTGTGCCACACTGCTTCTTCCTGAAAAAACACAGTTGACATCAATTGCTTTGACGAACTCACTTCACTCGATCGAGTCCGTGACCTCGATAGCAGTTTTTCAGCAGTAAAGCGTATACAACACAAAAACCAAACACGTGGCTTAAATTTTATTTTAACAAGAGTAAACAATTTGTGAAAGAGATAACAGACAGAAGTGACATTGCAAAAAAAAATAGTTGGGTGGATTTAGCATTAGAGTTTTGACTGGTCTGTACCAAGATTACCACCGGGGTGAATCGATAAAAACGACGACAAAGTCAGTCATTCCTATGCTATCTTGGTTAGCAGAGGAGAACAGAGCCTATTATTTGTTTCAGCATGCAGTTGTACGAGACCACAAAATAATCATGATCTAATAAGCCAGTGTCAGGACCTCCTCGTAGACCTCCGTGGGACGAAGCGAAACGCCAAGGTTGGATATTCAAATCAAATTAAATCAAAACTTTATTTTCTAGAAAAACTAGGAGTCCCAGACAAATAGCTGTTAGAACACCCTGACTGGATTTGGAACCCTTGTTTACATTGGCAGCAGCTTTGGTAGAACACACTCTGCTAGTATAAACATATAATGTAATCATAAAAAATATGATACGATACAGTGAGCTAGGAAGCAACGAGGATTTAAGAGCACAAGTTTTGTTTAGTGATTGTGTATATGTTTATGTTGTTTGTGAAGTATTTATTTAAAACGAGGGGTACATTGTAATGTAAGGATTGTAAATTATAATTTGCACGGGTATGCTGGAGGACCCCTGCCTCTTTGCGGCGTATGCTGATATCACTGTCATGCTTTTCATGTTCAGAAACCGTGTATAAGTCTGTGAAAGATGTAGACGATAAAAGAATAGAGCAAAGTAAGCGATACTCATACATGCGTTCAACAGGAATTTTTGATATTTTGAAAATGAAGGCTCTGTAGGTTCTAAAGAAGAAACATGGGAAATCATATTAATTTCTTTAGTAGTTAAAATTATGCTTCCAAATTTTGTTTTTCAAGTAGCATCCCATAAAAGATGAGAGTAATTAAATTGGGATTGAAACAATGCATAAAAATTTTAAGCTTAATGTTGAGGGGTAAAACATTGCGGCACCTAGAGACAATACCAATTACCCGAGAGTGGTTATCTAATAAATCACATGACCATCTCAAGTCATATACAAAAAATTGGGTTGTGTGTATGTTTATACAGCCTAGAACTTGGTCTGCCTCAACGGGCGACGAGTCTCCAAGCTGTAGATGAGCAATTTAGCCAGTGCAGTACATTCTAGTGAAGAAGGAAGACCAGCGAAGCTGTACTATGGTCAGACGACCTCAAGGACGACTTCTAGGACGTCCTCAAGGACGACGCCTCAGGACGACGTCTAGGACGACGACCTCAAGGACAGTGTCCTAGGACGACCTCCAGGACGACTTCTAAGACAACCTCGTGGATGACGCCTAGAGGACAACCTCAGGGACAACATCTAGACGACCTCAAGAACGACGCCTAGGAAAACCTCAAGGGTGACGTCTAGGACGACCTCGAGGCCGACTTTTAGGACGATTTTGAAGACAACGCTTAGGACGACCTCAAGCACAACTTCCGGGACGACCTCGCGGACGACGTCTAGGGCGATTTCAAGAATGACTTCTAGGACGACCTCGAGGACAACCTCTTGAACGACATCAAGGACGACCTCAAGGACGACCTCAAAGACAACTTCTAGGACGACCTTGAGGACAATCTTTCGGATAACCTCAAGGACGACCTCAAGGGCGACGTCTAGGACGACCTCAAGGACGACTTCTAGGGCGACCTCGAGGACGGTATCTTGGACGACGCCTAGAGAAATTCTGCCTTTCCACACTGGTGAAAACCAGAGTGGAAAGGCTGGAAAGGCTGTCGGCATTTATGAGCAATGCGGGCAAGCCGATTGTCTGTTTGCAACCGTCACTCATAGATGGCGGTAGCTGTCCAGAGTTTTGTGTCGACATTTCTTTGTGGGGGACACGATCCCGGGGAAACTAGCCCCTAACAGCTCCGCTGTAAAAAAAACACCTAATGTTTTATGTTCTTCGATCAGTTGCATTGATGATGTACCGAGTGAAAGTGTATGATTTATGGAAATTGTTTTTTTATAGATGAACAAGATTGCTTTGGACTTTAGACCTCAAGACTATTATTATCAAACCACAATGCAAATTTTGTTAGAGTAGAATTGGCTTTTCATAGCAGTGTATCAGCATCGGTCGCTGAGAGAAGATACGTGTAGCGTCCGCATATAACAAACTGCACTTTGTTGTCAGTACTGACTAGGTCATTAATGTAGACATTGAACAAAAAGGGACCAAGTATGCTTTCCTGCGGTACACTACGAAAACATTTTAAAAGACGCAAAAGCACTGTCAAGAATAACACACTGTTTTCTATTTGTTATATAGGACTGAAGTAAAGCGAGTGGTACGCCGCGGACACCATATCGACTGAGTTTTATAAGTAGTATCGCGTGATTTAGAACATCAAACGCTTTATTGAAATCAATTAGCGGACCTAGTGCAATAAACTTTGTTTCTATATTTTGAAGTAAAATTTATTTTTGAGATAAGAAGATGGCTTCTGTAGATTTACCTTCCTTTTTTTATCTTCGCTTCCGATGATCGATCAGAATCATCCAATTGGCGTAAATATCCTTCAATAATATAACGTTGTTTTGCAACGTGTCTTTATTACAAAATATGGACAAGACATTTATGCCTTTACTTTAACATTTTACGTGCCAAACAGTACTTTACTTGTCGTTATTGCCATAAGTTTCGAGTGACACAAATTTTTCCCGTGTGGCACTGTAAAACTTGACGTGGCATTCGGAAAGCTGAAGTGCACTCGGTTGAAGTGGATTAATTTAGCCCATCGGATAGGGTTATTAGTCACAATATGCGAACTGGTCGCACCCATGCCGATGGTTAAGGAACAAAATAAATGACCGGTCTATATTTTTGT
The DNA here is from genome assembly GCA_037355805.1 of Ixodes ricinus. Taxonomy (NCBI): domain Eukaryota; kingdom Metazoa; phylum Arthropoda; class Arachnida; order Ixodida; family Ixodidae; genus Ixodes; species Ixodes ricinus. The sequence continues at coordinate 51,820 of JAZHYW010009162.1, forward strand.
CCTCAGAAATCGCGTGTGGAAACATTGTTTTTGCAATAAACACCACACGCAAGTCTTTTGTTTATTGTACACACACAACCGCAATTGAAACGGAGCACACGCAGCAAAGACGGCACAGCCATTAACAGCCGATACTAACACCATGGCAACGCGCACCTCGGCTTACAGCACCGTGCCTATTTTGCGAGACGCGTGTTCTCTTTTGTTGTGGACGCGACTTGGAGAACGATGTCTCATCAGGCGTTGGTAACGGTGACCACAGCAGTCGCCATGCTTCTTATCTGCCAGGGAGCCTCGTCTATCGTCCCTGCAGAAGTACTGAAGACTCTGAAGTCACAAGGAACCTTCACTATCATCCTGGCACTTCATGAACGGGAAAGTGCAAAATATATGTCGTGGATCACCCGCTTGACCTTTCCCGTGCAGGTATGGACTCGCTTCGGAAGGCATGAATTGGAACAACTCAAGAATCACACCATGTCTGACAGGAACGTAGTCGTCCTGGTTCCAGACTCCACAGAGCACGAGAGAAAGGTGATCTTCGAACGTCTCAAGCCTCAGATAATCTACCTGTCCCTTGTGCGTCTACTGTTCGTTCTGAAACCGGATGAAGTCCTCCCATACAAAGACTATCCGGACATAAGTTGTGCGCTGATTTCGGTGAATGGGACAACAGCTGACGTCCCTAAAACAGACTTTTGGGACTGCACAGAACGCTCGGCTCTGGCGGTTGACAAGTTGCTTGTCAAGAACCGGCGAAGGTTATGGACTGCGCTGAGACACAAGACCTTTGTTATAAGCACTATTTTTAAGAGCGCATCGGGTGAGATTCTCTTGAACGCTTCCGCTAAACCGCAGGCACTTACAGTGATTCGTTCCCTTCGTCACTTGAACGTCAGCATTCAACCGTTCGTGAGCACTGGACGAGGTTCAGACTACGACTCGGTTATCGATGTTATACTCGAGAAAAATGTAGACATATGTATGCACAACTGCATTCACACCTTCGAGAGAAGCCTGTACGTGCGCTTCGGTGCTATCTTTACAACTCCAATTCTGGGTTTCTACAGCGCCGCGAGTTGTGAGGTCTCGACCTTTGTGAGTATGGGACCGTCTATGCGTTATGCATATGCCACTCACCCTCGTAAGCGCCTGTTTCATAATAACGATATACTTTGTAGCATGTCGACTGTTAATGCAGCAGTCGGACACCTCCCGGTTAGGGCTTTTTCTTTTCGCGGTGTTTGCTAGCAAAGGTCTACCACTACCTCACCAAATGTTTAATAACGCAGTCCACAGGCTGCTGTGTACTTCTTGGCTCGTTGGGATGTTCTTTCTTGCAACCTATTTCCAGTCAGAAATAATTTCGGTGACGAGTGTGCCAAGCGTCGAGAGAGCTATCGAGACGACCAAAGACGTGGACGAACACGCAAGAGCCGGTCGGATATACCCCTGTGTGATTGCAGACCATTTCGTGCACCGCGAGATTGCGGCGAACAGAAATGGAACACTGGGTATTCTGAAGAAGCTCCAGGACGATTGCGGCCAGTCCTGCCTGTCCGGCGCCCGTGGCAAGGAATGCATCGAGAAAGCAATTCGTGGCACGCACGTGTTTTTGCAAGTGCTCGCACCCGATTTTAGTTGGGAGTTTGAACCCAGAAAGCCGGGATTCGCGACTGGAAAAGATTCCTTCGCCACCCTTCTCTGCGGGTCATTCGTATCAAAGGCTTTTCCGTACATTCAAGAACACCACAGTTTCTTGAGAGCCATCTTCGAGTCTGGGCTGTACCAAGCAACAAGCCGTGAGCTCAAACACAAACGTCGCGCTTCTGTCGAGAAATACGAAGAGAAGCGCGTTTCCAGTCCGATCGGTGGTTGCATGTTACTGTATAGCTTGGGGTGTGTGGCGGGCTTTCTCGCTTTACTGAACGAGCGTTGTTTCCTAAGTATATGCAAGAAGTAGGGGAATATATATTCACAACTAGTGCAGGGTCTACGAGGGGACAATTATTTATTTTGTTCCAGTGTATTATTGAAGTGGTCACGGCGGAACGCTGAGACCCAATGGATGTTGCCCCAACGGTGAATGCCAAGTTGGGGCAACCTCACCTCTATCAAAAATTTACGAGTATGTTTTTTCCAAGTGCTTTAATTCCGTGCGATAAATTCTCTGCAAATTAGCTTTGCATTGCCTCACGTTGTAACTATGGTTATCGTAAGTATTTTGTTAGCAAGTGAAAGCGTGACTGTAGAAATGATGAAAGACAACTCCAGGAAGCGTGACGCAATGTACGACCGTATAAACACTTTGGAAAGAAATGTCCACTGATGCGTGAAATAGCGTTGTTCAGGCAGGTGAGCTTTATGACGCATGGCCTTTTACACATCAAATATAATATTAACGAGGAACCGATGAGCAAACGTGTAATCGTATTAATGTATGCGGAGGTTTTAGCTGATAATAAAAGGAAGCAGAAATTCTAAATATTGTCTCCGCAATATTGACCTTTCTCCCTGACTTGTTTCTATAACCGAAATTTTTGCGACCGGTAGGTAACTCGCAAAAATGATGTCGTTGCTTAAATTAATTTCTGGCACGCATGAGAATTGTCTTAGCAGCCCGTCAATACTTCACCTTGACAACATTTGATAAGCTGTTTGCGATATTATTGTGTCTGTTAGGTTCGATTTTTTTCCATGCCCCTCCCGCCCACATTTGAATGCGAAAGCATTATTTGTCCCATGAAGCGAAGCCGGGGTTGTCTGTAGCCATCTGTACCAGCGAAACGGCAGTTAAATTCCTATTGGCCAAAAGCACAGCAACGGAGATGCATCGTCACTGAAGCCGTGAATCCGGCGGGGTTCGCCGTGCCTGCGCAGTGGGGAGCGTGATGTCACCGCCTGAGTACCGTCTGAAAAAGAAGACGTGACGTTCTGCTTGTAGGAATGCGCTGCGTCTAGGAATGCCTTCGAATTCCTACACGTAAGCAATCTTAAGTGTCTTTGCCGTACGCTATAGTTTTTCTCCCCGAATCTTATGGTAACCATAGCACTTTTTATTTTGTCACATCTCCGTTGATAATAATGCAAGCGGAATTTAACAAGATCGATTCTTCACGGCAAGACATATTTAGTGGCAGATCAACTTTTGGCCGTAGTCTTCAGGGGAAATTACTTGCTTAGTTTGGTGAAGTCAACTTGTGGTTGTGCATGCTTTTGCATTCAGTACATATTTTTCTCTGTAGATTTATTTTAATGTGCTTGTTTTTCTGTGTTATGTCCGAAAATGTGTTGTGTACCTCACAATAAACCATGAGTTCTTTGTGGACAGATAAAATAAAGATTAATAATATTATTCATAATATTATTAACGGAGGACTTCAAGCATCCTTCTGCGTTTCTCACGTTGTAACGCTCGTTATGCATGCCCCGGTTAGGATATGCCTCAGTTGTGGTGAACGTAATCTCTAAAACAAACTCATTGGAAATCGAACGAGTTCAAAAAAGGTTTATTTTTATCTTTAAACATCACTACTCTATGAAGCATGTTCATTGTTCAACTTATGACGCAACTTTAGAAGCGTGTTAACTTGCTAAGCCTACACCGGCATCGGCAAAAGGCGGACCTATTTTTTTTTTTTTTGTTGAAAACGTTGCAAGGTTCGATTAATTCACCAAGCACCTTTTCTGAATTGTGCCTACTCGAAATCAATCGTCATTTTTTATTTCCAAAAATGTTGTTCTTTTAAGTCCAATTATTAGACTGACTTAGTGTTATAGCCAGCACTCTGACAAACTCGATATTTTTAACTCGGGCCGCAGGGCATTTGTTATTTATATTAAAGACCTGTCCGGCGGGTAAATAATGATTGTGGTTCACTTTAAGATTGATTTCGGAGAGCACAGACATTGTAGGGCCTGATCATGCGCTAGTGTAATTTCTCATCATTGTCCACAAAACCTAGAAATTGCATTTTGTTACCATTCAGCTCTGTGTATGTCGTGTGTGATTATATGTATTGCTCTTCTGCATTTGTGTGTTTATGTATTCATTACCCTCCACCGTGCAAGTACCATGACCGCAAGGTTGTTCCTGGGCACTGTAATAAACATTGATTGATTGATGTATTGATATTATTATTATTATCATTATTATCATTATCATCACTACCATCAAATCATCCTTATCATTATAACCACCACCACTACCATTATCAATATTAATATTATTAATATTATTATTATTATTATTATGACATCCGAATTTTCTGATGTTTCAAATGCAAGAGCTAATGTTTTGGTACTTTTTTTATTCACAAATAAAAAAATCGGTCAGTTTCTAATCATTCATTTACGTTTATTTTTTCTTTGTTAGGGGGACGTTTGTGACGATTAGTATTTAATTAATCTACTCCAGTCGGTGAGTTTTACTGCAATTCTCGCACGGGAACATGTTTTACGAGATGGTATTTTTTTTTATCTCGCGGATGCAGGAAATTGATCACCATTGAGATGCTTTCAAGTCCTTCTTCATCCCGTCTCTTCTTGCGGTACAGCTTAACCGAAATTATTAGTTGATATTAAAAAATTGACCGCATCTCCACGTGGTGAATGACGTTGATTGGGGCGATGCTTTGGTGGTGCTTGTCTGCGTAGACGCTGAGCCGCAGCATGCGGAGCCTTTCGTTTGTTTTCATCCATGTGAGAAAGAGAAGGTGTGGTATGGAACGTGGTTATATACGCATTTGAGCATTTGACCGCAGCGCCCTCTCGTCTATAATCGTTGAGCCAATGCATGCAAAGTTTAATGCGATTATATACGCATTTGACCGCAGCGCCCACTCCTGTATAGACGTTGAGCGGCTACATGCAACGTTGCATCTATGACATCCCCAGCTCTTGAGTTACTACCACATCTCAGAGCCCCCACTCGTCCCGCAGTCGTGGACGGGTGGTTAAGGCGATAGATTGGAAATCTATTGGGGTCTCCTCGCACAGGTAAAAATCCTGTCGTCTGCGCAAACAAAATGTTTTTTTCATAATTTTTGTTTTGTTTTACACGATCACGTGAGCAAGTGCTCACATGCTCGTGAGCACCTGAGCTCACGAGCAGGAGCACGAGCACCGGACGCCGGAGCTACGGACACCTACGGACATGGCTAGCCCCTAAGGAGCTTCGCCCCTAAAAACAAGCACGTGAGGTTATGTTGCCCACGTGAACTAAACAGCGAAGGCAAAACAGCAGTGGCAAAACCAACCACACTCGGAGCTCCTCGGCGCTGCAGGTACGCGGTGCCGACGCTGCCATACGGCAGCCAGAATGGAGGGCAGTATGGAGTGGGATTAAGTGAAGCTCTAAATGTCGGTGGCAGGCTATAAAGTTTGTAGATGCTCTGTCTCCAGCACGCGCACCTGTTCTTCCACCAGTCTTCGGCCGCATGAACGACGAAGCGCCATCGAAAGCAGAAAGCCCGCGCTGCATGCAGAGTACTACACCTTTGTCCTGTCGCAGGCTGTTGTAGTCTTTGGATGAAGTTCGATTTGGCGAGAGGGGGGGGGCGCAGAAGATGATCGCCGTTCTATATCCCTGGGGGCTTTGACCCTCAAGTACGGTAGACTAGCACCATGTGGAAAGAGGCAAGTCAGACCGACGACATTTCGTAGAAGGCTTCATGGAAGCGACGTCATTAAGCTGACTGACAAAAGAAAAGAGCAGCAGTCTGGGCTGCAATACTCGAAGTCCAAACACAGCGGACATGCAATCCGATGGAGCCACTCAAGCGGCGCTGAAAGTGCAACGTCACTTTGCTCATTGTTCTTGTGCGTCTGCCAGTACCGGCTAAGCCTACATCGCACAGGGAATGCGCCGCGTTCGTACGATTTTTGTGCGTGTGTGTTTGTGTGTGCGATTGGTTTAGCCGGTAACAGCCAAACCACAAAGATGACCAGTGCCGTGGCGATGTTTTTTTGTACTGCTCGTGTGTCTTTGTGAAGTTAAAAACTTCGCGAAGACGAAGAAAGGAACCAGTAGCTGCACACAGACAGAGCGCTGATATTTCAACCGTTATTTTATTCGAAGGAGAACAAATGAGGTTGTAATACTCGAGACATTCACAACCATGCAACGTCATCTATTTTTACCACGTGTCAAATTCCTGTAGAGACGCCAGTTCCTCGTCATACATAAACGGCCCGCTGATACAACGTCTTTCCTCCTCCCCTAAATTGAAATGCGCCTGTTTGTCCGTCTTCGCGCTGTCCCTAATTTTATGGTGCAAGATAGATATGTATGACTTTCTAGAAACTAGAAGCAGAAGTTACGTAGGGGTAGAAAAAACGTAACCAAGGAACGGCGCTTACCGCGGAACCGCAGTCTTTGACGCCGTGACGACATGGCGAGATTCGCGTCTGTCACTTTTTTGAGAGCCGTCAAGGGCCAACCCTCAGAGAGCGGAAGGACCTACGCTGTCCGCCTGCCGTACCTTCGCTTTCCCAGCCTTACGTGCGTGGAACCTACTTCCTACACGAGCGGTAGTTTCTCCGACGACCGGAGGATCTTTTCTGCTTTTTAGCGAAGCGACGGCAGCTAATCTGTCGTATATGGCCAGTCTCGTGCGAGCTCGACAGTCGCGTCGCATCTATTTTTGAGCTGAACAATTAAAAAAACAAAGTTCCTAGTTACGCGATATTTGTCATAGGCCAACATAGCGTGCTATATAAATAAAAAGTTTGATGTAGGTCTGAACTTATTACGTAGGACGCTCCGAAGCAGCGAGTCCCGGCATCGGCTGTATCGGAGCATGTTGCATGCATGATAGAAAGTGGCCAAAAACACTACTGCGGAGTTGTGGACGTAACGTATTGTTGTTGTGACGACACCATACCTGACAAAGCTACTTCGCCGACCTGAATCATGAACTCGGCAACTATAGACCGATCTCACCAGCTAGTTTGAGTACGCCACCGCTGCCGACATGCATCGTGGGAGCTGTAGTCTTTCTGCACGCGCGACAACCCTGCTGGAGGTCTGCGCGAGCAGAGCACGAGGCGACATGAGCTGTCTCGTGAACTGGCGTCTGCCTCCTACGAACTACAGTTATGGCGGCGTCACGCATGCGTGGAACGCTTGGTGAGATTGGTCTATTGGGGCAGCCTTTCCAGCTTCCCGGACCACAAACTTTGCCAGAAGAATGTGGCGAAGCGCCTAAAGCCTGGGTCACACCGCCTATACATCATACAAAATACAATCTGCATACAAATTCAAACGCGAGTCACCGCGAGATCCGTGGTTCGAATGCTGCATGGCAATGAGTTCAGGTGAAACTATGCACATAGCACTCGAACCACGAACATTGCGGTGACTCGTGTTTGCAGACTGCCTTTTGTGTGATGTATCAGCAGAGTGACCCCGCTTAACTGCAAAGCAATCTCGCTGTCCCCAAACTCTGCGACCGGACGCTACTCACAGGAGAAAGGCCACAACAAGCAGAGTATACGCCTGCGATCGCACGGCACTTGGTGGGACTGTCCGCTGCCTTTCAGGTAACCTAGCAAACACAAATATATCACTGATGTACACTCTGTGAAATTCGGCTAACGCTGGAGGGTGAGCCGGCTTAAAATCTCAATTGCGCAAGCTCTCCTTCAAAGGTGAGCAAACGTTATGACCATGATCCTAGCCCCTATATACTGACAAAGCCGGGCAGATCGCCTCGAGGAGCGGCAGACAACGGATGAGAGGAGAGCAACGTAACTGGCGCTCCCCTTGGCGAGACGCCGAGACACACTTCTCGCGAGCGAACAAGTGTGTTTCGGGTCCTCGCAGCTGCAAAAGCTGAGCTTTGACGTCCAGGTTTCCTGAGAAATGGCTCTTTGATGCTCTGTGCTACCAGATCCTCGGGCTTCAAACCTGCGACCGGGTACGCTGTGGCTCCGTCGTCTAACTGCCAGGCTTTGTGAGTATAAAGGAGGTTATGCCATGACCCTCTTGCTTTTTAAGGTGCATGAGCGCCTGGAGTGATACGAAGGCAACCGAGATAAAAAGTGCGCTCGCGTCAGCACATTTCACAGGTTATCTCCTTGTGTTTAAGTTGCCTTCACACTGATAACACATCACATAAAAGACAGTCTACACACAATGTGTAAGGTGTGTTTTTTTTCTTGCATGAGGTCCTGTTTTATTGGTCACATGAACAAACTGTGTGCAGTGATCTGCTAAGCTTACGCGTGAATGAAGCGGCTCTGAGCGTGCTTGTGGCGTGTACACATAGAATGTTGTCATCATGTCTGCAGAAACCACTGTGTCTGTTGTTCGATGTACGAGCAATGTAGCTGTGGCATTACGGGTCTATAACCCAGCATGCAACCTAGCTCCACGGTCCATCAAGTACGTGTTCGCCGTTTCGGAAGGTATGCGCCTTATGCACGAACTATTGTCGTTGCGTCTCCCAGAAACTCTTCACGAAAGCATTGTTTTCTTGCATAGTATCCATTAACCCTTTAATGGTGGAGTTTTTTCTTCCCTAAAAGTGGATTAACAATAATCCAATGAGTTCGCAAACAAAAAAAATTGGAAGCTATTTTATTTTGTGAAGGTGATGACCAGCGAAACTGTTTAGCACACGACACAGACGTGACGCAGAATTTTGAACAAAGGTACAAAGACATTTATTGTCTTGATCGCTGTTTATCGTGACGAAAGGAACGCACACACACATGACGCCTGCCGCCGCCGCTGACATTGTCGTTGCCATTCCCGCCGTTGCTATTTGTAGGCGCGTTGCTCTTCGGGTGTCCGGACTATACGCGACCTTAACTTTACGACGAGAGAAGTAAAATTAAAAATGAAGAACGGCAACGTGTCTTTCTGTATTTTTTAAGATACATTTACGTGGACGACTATCGTCGCTCCGAGGAGCCGGAGGAAACTAGACACGGGCGACGGTACCGCCACCCTGGGAGAGCCGAAGGAAACAAAACTAGGCACGCAAGCGCTTGGAACAACGACAAAGAGAGGGCAGTGCAGGTGTAGAGTTTGTAAGAGTTTCTTGTCAGGCACACGAACACTGCTAAATTACCCAATCTTCAAGGGTAATGCAGGAAATGGTGTTCCACGCGCCGCACGCGCACGCCTAAATAAAGCGTTGAGGAACGCAGGTGCAAGATGCCATTTGTTTTAGGCTTCTGCTTTAAAACAGTTACTGCTGCAGACGCCGGCACGTGCGGCGCGTGGGTGCGGTGCGAGCCAACGTTATTAGATTAGCTCAGCTACGGAACTCCTCATAGACGCTGCATGCACGTGCAGTACCCCCTTACTCACCAGAGCTTTGAAACGAAGAAGTAGATGGCGCTTCAAACGACGGGAGGCGGACTGAAGTGAGTGAGGGGGTACCCCCTACCACGGGAGTTCCATAACTGAGGTAATTTAGCAACGTTGGTGCGAGCGTAGAGTTTTTGGTCACGCACACGAAAAATCCAGGGAACCCTAAGCCATAAACTGCTTCGCCGTAAAAATAGTACAAAGAAAGGGTTCATGAACAAGCTTATACTCCGTTGCACTTTAAGTGTGAGCGTAGCAGAGGCTACAAGAGCGAGCTCCGGGATTTCAGCATCCCTACCAAGCAGGCGCGCTCGTGCAGCACAAGCACTGTTCAGGGCCACATGCTTACTCTTGTAGCATCAGCTGCGTCTGGACTTAAGCCAATGTCGCTAAATGGCGTCGGTTTAGGAACTCGAGCGGCATTCACCGCAGGGCCACGGGCTGAATTGTGCCACCATTTCCGACCTTCTCTTGTCTTACCGAGATGCGAGCCACTGAACCGGGCGTTGACGAACCTCCATAAAGGCCTATGTTTTGGAGAAGGACAAAGTAGCACCTAAAGTGGCAATATCCTGTCCTGCTGTGACAATGATGAAGTGAAGCGAACGGAATAAGAGGGAAAAAAACTGAAGGTCGGCTAAGGTGGCGCCCATGCACAGTTGCCTGAAAGTATCCATATGACAATGGTGCTGTTTCTAAGTGGTGCCACTAACAAGTGTTGCCACTAGCAAGTGGTGCCACTAGCAAGTGGTACCACTAGCAAGTGTTTCCACAAGTGGTACCACATGCAGTGGTTTATTGAACAGGTACCACTTGCAAGTGGCTACAGGTACCACTTGCTATCGATACCTGTTCAATAAGCTACTTGCAAGTTGTACCACTTGCAAGGATTTCCACTTCGGCTGCCGTCACCGTAAGATCGGTTCTCTCCGCGCAGCGTGAAAGCTCTCCACCAGGGGGCTAAGCTCGACTTCGGCGAGAATCTTTCCGATGTGACGTGACGGTGGAAGGAAGGAGCTTCTTTTGACTACGCCCCGGCAAGTTTCCCAGTCCTCCTCTTTTATTTCCAACCCTACCCCCCCCCCCCGGGCGGCGGCGTGTTCCCCAGCGTAGCTCTGATATGCCCCTACGCTCCACAGTGAAGGGTTAAATTGGATGTAATTCGTCAATGACAAATAAAAGTTCGTAACAGGATGGATGCTAATTATAAAATAACGCTTGGATATGGGCTTGTTGGTAACCATTGTGATGGTTTGCGTGCGCTGCATACATGCAAGAAAAACCCACTTGATAAAATTTAAATTAAAACAGATGTTAGAAGAAAAACAACGTTCATGAATGGCGCGGACTAACAACCATGTATATAGTTTTTAGTCTGCGCCATTCATGTATGTTTTTTTCTAACCTCTTTTTAGTTTAAATTTTATCAAGTGCGTTTTCCTTGCATTTCGGAATGTCGTCGATACCTGCTCTGACACTGCCAGGGGAGTGGAGGGTCAACAGGTCTTCGACACGTTGCCTTCCTACTGCGCTGTCGCTCTGCCGCTGATAGCAACGACGTCAGTGGCAGCCGCTTCTGTAACTCCGACGAGAGATGCCTACCAAGGGGCTGTCGACACCCTCAGCGCGCACTTCAGAAAGTCATGCAACATCGACCTGAAGCGTCACCGGTTCAGCCAGCTTTATCAGCAGCCCGAAGAATAATTCACAGATTATTTGACTGCCCTACAGGACTTGGCCGTTCCGACCAACTTCGGTCCTCAACAGGACAAAAACATCACGGAGCTGTTCGCGGCTGGAGTTCAGTTCACTAACAGTCGAGAACGGCTGCTCCTGGACACAACATTTCTTTCGAGCAAGTTATCGAGAATGTTTTTAAACATTGAAAGGAGCAATATTGAGGATAAGGAGCTGACCATTTCCACTGGAAACCAAATGACCTGCAACGTCACTCACGCCGCTCAAACGGTCGATCGCCGTCGACATTCTTCACGTGGAATTTCATCTTCCCGTCAGTCATTGAGGTAGAAGTTTTCCCATTGGCATGATAAACGGCACAGTCTATCATTCCACCAAGCCTCAAGTGAGTGTCTTCCTTCTACCCCAAGTAAATCTGCCTACCCTACCCAGTTGCATAACGACCAGCGCATAATTGATTCCACCGAGAATAATGCCTCTGGAGCATCAAGCTTTTCACAGACGAACGCCTAAGTGTCTGTCACGAGGCAACTCATCGCGACGATTGGCTTTGTGTGAATTGTAGATTTGGTGTTCACCGCTGCCAAAGCTACGATACCCTTCTGACCCACAGTACCAGATGATCGGGGCACCACCATCGGCTCCTATCAAGCTGAAAAATATTGAAGCAGACCAAGCCAACCATGGAAGCCAAAGACATGGCGCAAGTGATTTGGGGTCACGTGGGACTTGCCCGAAGGACTTAGGGGGCAAGGTGGCGCCAAATGACAAACAAAAACAAAATGTGGTGGTCCGGAAGGAACTGATTCCCTTGAAAGTTGGCCTCGTCGTAGTTAAGTGATTTCAATTTGTTCAATCATATGACTGTATCCCCATGAGCTGTTATTAGATCAGTATTTTCCCGTTAGTTTTGCAGAAACAGTGCAATATTGGGGACACCAGAACAAGGTGCCTGTTTAGCAAGTCATCGTTAACATGTCGACAGTCCTGTCACAAAAAATCCTGGACTTTCGAAAAGCTCTGAGGCTCCTGGGTTTTGAAAATTTTTAATCTTCATCAGTCCAAGCACTTATGCTCTACAAGCACTCTCAACTGCAAAATAAAGGTAAGAAAGACTAACATCTGGCTTTGTTTTTGTGCATCTATATAACGATGGTCTGTTTGCAGGTGGTACCACTAGCAAATGGTACCAGTAGCAAGTGATTCCCCGAGTGGTACCACTTTCAAGTGTTTTATAGAACAGGCACAACTTGCAAGTGGTGCCACTTGCTAGTGGTACCTGTTCAATAAACCACTTGCAAGTGGTACCACTTGTAAAATTGATCCACTAACCATTGATAAAGTGTGAAATTTATTGAGATTTATTGTTATATTTTTCCTTGTTATATCAGTATCAAGTGGTTACTTTCGCAGCTACTAAGAGTGCAGCCTAAGTGATAGCATTGTTGAACGATCTGTCAGTTTTGGAAAGGAGGGAGGCGAGAGGGGGCGGGGGGAGTCGATATTTATCTAATAATTTGCCTCTCAAACTCGCGAATATTGAAAATAGAGGATAGCACACACTCTAGAGGCATTCGTCCAAAGGCAGAACTACAATTTTTCACACTATCAATTGTTCCGCGTCGCGAAAAGCTTAAGTGGAACCTCAGTAGTATGCGCCGAACAGCGCCGACGACGGGGCTGACGGGAGCGCGCTCCTAGGGCGCACCACAAATAAAATATTCTCCCTCCCAAACACGCGAACATTCCAAGTGAAGGATAGCACTCACTTTAGAGGAATTAGTAAAAAAAGTACCACAATTTTTCACATTAGCAACTGTTCTGCGTTGCGAAAAGCTCCAGTCCAACAACAGTAGTACGCACCAAATAGCGCTGACGATGGGGCTGACGGGGGCGCGCTCCCAGGGCTCAGCACAGCAGCGCCATGGTGTCGTCTACGCGCAAAATCTTCACGGGGCAGCCGCCGGTCTTGCCACTACAACTCTTTAGAACACTGTAGTAGAGATGTTGTGTCCGCTTTTTGTCGTTCTCTCGCCTCCCCCTAGCAAAAATAACGGTTTGAAATCAGTCTGGAAAGTGAAATCCGGACTAAGATCAAACCGGAGTCAGACCAGAGAGGCGGCTTTCGGTTTGCACAAACCGTGAATTTTTGAATTCGGTTGAAAGTCAAATTGGAGAAATTCTGGACAGGCGAATTCCGGTTCGCTCAAACCGTGATTTTCCCAATCCGGTTTAAAGCCAAATTGGAGGAATTCCGGACAGACGAATTCCGGTTCGCATAAACCGTGACTTTCCTAATCCGCTTCAAAGTCAAATTGGAGGAATTCCAGACAAACTCCGGTACGCACAAACCGTGATTTTTGGAATATGGTTAAAGGTACAATTAAAGGAATTCCAGACAAACAATATGCGGTTCGAACAAACCATTCCTTGCCAAATTTGTTTAAAAGGCAAATGGGACGAAGTCTAGATTGAAAATATCCGCTTTGCACAAACCATACTTTGCCATATCTTGTTCAAAAGAAAATCGGATCAGCCGTCTGATGCCGAAGACTTTCCCGCATACGGTTGAAACATCAAGTTGCAAACAATCCATCTTGATCCCGTACGGGCTGCGTCGATCAGAGCTCAGAGCGCAGAAGACGAGCTGATACGTGGCACCAAAAAGGCGATATCACGGCGATTTTTGCGCAAGTCATCACCATCTAATTCCATCTAGCTTCTTCTATGCACTCTGCAATACTTGTTCATTATTATGCCTAAACTGTGTTTTGTTATTTTTAATTATTTTTAAAATAATCTCTTGATAACTGTCAAATAACCTTTTTTATATAATTTTCACCACATAAAACAAACAAAAACTAACTCGATACCACAGCTAGATGTATGCACAACCGGAAAGTGTCATTACAGTATCTTTGATAGCTTTCCTGCGGTCTCCTTGTTTATGTTGGAACTTTCGCGAGAATGGCATTGGATTCCCTCTGCCGAGAAGATGCACGCGAGGAGCGAGCTGAACCTTACACCACGGCTTGCCTCGGCGGAGACGATCGCGCGCGGGGGGCGAGCTGTGAACTTCGTACCCGCAGCGGCCGGATGCAGCCGCAGATCAACAGCTGGGAAAGGGGAGACTCGACCAGAAAGGAAGCTGGAATGCAAGCGAGCGGAGTATGAGAAAGTGGCACATGAGAAAGTGGCTCGTCGGTTTGGAACGAGTGTGTGCAGTTTAGAATAAAAGTGTTGGGTTTTGTTAAGACGGATCGATATCTCTTCGTCCGTCCGGCTTCAGAAGCATCCAGCGAGCGAAAAATACGCCGAAGAAGCCGCCGCGACGGCATCATGAACGAAACCTTGGCTATGTTCCAAATCTTACCCGAGTAACCTGCCTCCTACGTCAGCGGGTAACACCACGTGACATCGCGAGTAAACGATCCGCGACTCGATTTTGGAACGGCCGGGATAATCACCTGGATACTACGCGGATTGGCTTCGTCTTGGACTACAGCAAAAAGAAAACACAGCAGTGATGGGAGAAAATAGCAGACGATTCTTTTGATCATGAAGAAAGCACTCGAAGAGACGATAATATCAATGACGACGCGGTGTTTTTTGAGGTGGATCCACCAGCTCCTTTTACTCACCTTCCTTATGAGCTGTATATTGAGATGAAAATTACTTACTCCTTACCGTTAGACATCAAAAATGTGTTTTTATTAATCAGCGCGAGCGCCCTAAACATATATATTCCATGCATTGTAATTTGTACCGATCATGTCTTGCAGAAATTGATTCCACACGGTGCAGTGGTACAGCGCGACAAGTATGATATGAAACTTACCCATGTTGAATTAACCTGAAACTGCTCGTCTGCACCCTTATGATTTTTTCTATGAAACTTACGTTCGCGTTGACGCGAATATGATTACAATAAAATCTTTGAAGCCTTCACTGCTTTACAAGCGTTATCCTGTCATTACGAACACTCTGGAGGAAACGAAAATATTACCTTATCATTTACCAGGGGCGGATCCAGAACTCTGTTTTGGGGGGGGGCGGAAGATTTGTAAGGATGCTATTCTCCCATTCTTTCGTGTGCACCAGGGGGTCCACCCTTGTCAAATTGCCCTCCGAAAAATGCGGGAGCGGGGGCGGCTGCCCACGTCGCCCCCCCCCCCCCCCCCCTTGGATCCGCCTCTATCATTTACTGCGTTTAAACATTTTCAGCCTTGAACGTGAGAATACGGCATTCCCTCCAACGCCGAGGACGAGAATGCGGAGAAGCTCCTGTTTACGCTCGCACTCTGATAATAACATGTATACCTTCCCGGGAAACGTGCACGATCTGGATGTAATGCAGTCAATTCGTGCGTTGAAAACAGCAAATCTCAATAACCACACATGCTGCACCTCATTCTTTGTCATTTCGAACGTCCGCCACCAAAACCAACGGAGCAAGCGAGCTTTGACGGCTGTCGGCGCAGAAAGCAGACGACGAACAGATCACGTGACGTATTTACTCGATTTGATCCGACGTTACCCCCGATCGAGGAGGGTAGCGCGAGTAATTACTCCAGAGTAAACAACCCGCTTCTGGAACGCGAGTTCTGACGTCATCGAGTAAGCTCGAGTAAGTTTTGGAACGCCACGGTACGAAACCTTTACTCCGGAGTCGGATCGAGTAAATTTTGGAACACAGCCCTAGACTCTGCTCAGGATTTCTCAACGGTGGTGGGTGCTGCTTGTGAGTTCGTGATTTTCGCTAAACGTGCTTACTGAGACTCTGTATGTGTTATTGAGGTGCACCTGCTCGGTTTGATTAGCTGAACTACTCGTACATCAGGAATTTACCCAGCGGCATTGTGAGTACTTTGAAATATATTTTTGTTTGTGATAAAGAAGTCAGTTGTTCCTCTTCGATATGATCTCTTTCGTCTACAGCTGCTTGCGCCCGGGTTTGAACAAACGCTGCTTTTTATTATGTTTTTGAGTTATAATATGCTTGTTATACTAAATGTTCGCAATAAGTTTCCAATAACATTTCTAACTGCATTTTTATCTATGGTTCAGAATCATTTGAGCGTCTAATGGGTTGATGGGCTAAGGGGTTTGGGCTTAAGGGTCTGACGGGTTGAAGGGTTTCTCTTGCGGGTATCTTTGTTTCACCTTCTTATGCAGTGCAGAAGATGCTACGAGCTATTTATAAAAAACAAGCACGGCGAGCGTGTTACATAACTGGCCACACCCCGCGCAGCTGTGCCCTACCGGAAAGTCAAGTGACATGCTTTCAGCAATGGATTTCCCGGAATGGCATGTAGCATCAGCTGCAGTCCATCGGAAGGTGAAACAGAGTAGGTATGTCGCTCTATTAAACTATTAATGCGAATAGCATTCTTTGGATACTTCACGCACTTTTCGTCTATCTATCTATCTATCTATCTGGCTATCTAACCTCTTACGCCGCGGGTCGATAAATAAATAAAAAAGACCGGCGCCGGCTGGGATTCGAACCGTTGACCCTTTGATCAGCAGGCAGACGCGCTAACCACAGAGCTATGAAGGCAGTCATTCAACGCACTCTAAACGGTTGTTTATATCTTTACCATAGGACGCGCTTTACAGCGCTGTCACAGCTAGCGGTGCGCGCGCGTTCCATGCACGAGGGCTCATTCCGCTCTCGTGAGGCTGAGCACGTGCCGCTAGCTCACCCTCTCCCGCGCTCGGGAGAGGGTGATGTAGCGGCCGTGCTCAGCCTCACGAGATCGGAATGAGCCCTCGTGCATGGAACGGCGCGCACCGGTAGCTGTGACAGGGCTGTAAAGCGCGTCCTATGGTAAAGATATAAACAACCGTTTAGAGTGCCGTTGGTTGAGACTAGCTGAGACGCCAGAAAGTCTGGTCGGTACCATTTTGAGTGTTTGTGCGTATGGCGCGTGCTTTGCTCGCCTTCCTAAGTGACACCAACGCACGTGCTGGGCTGCGGAGATCGTGCGCAGGGCTGTGAAAGTGTCAACAAATTTAAAATCGCCTCAAGAGTGGGCTGGCGTATCTAGAGTGTGCCGGCCACCTGATGAACGCGCATTACTCCGCACCGTTTGATGCTATTCGCATTAACGTAGATAATCATTCCCAAAGGATGGGTTCTGCTGATTTTTCTATTATTTTCCAGTATTGCCTGATACGGTTTAATATACGGTTAGACCCACTCCGGTGAAGCTCTACGGCAGTGGTTCCCAAATGGGGTCCGCGAAGCCACTTCTGGGATCCGCAAGACCCTCAACAAAAAAAATTTTTTTTTTTTAGTTTGCACGTTTTTTGTAGTTGAGTCCGGCCGTGACTAATTTGCAACCTGCTTCCGGAACTACGACAGCAATCCGCACGAGATCATCTCGGTCGCCTCCTTTCCCTCTTCCCCACACCTTCCCGAACTACGTGTCTCAGGGTGCCCCGTGGCAGGATTATCATATCGCATATCCTGATTTTCGACTGGCATCGAAAATGAAGTGATGTGAAGATGTCGCAAAATGAAGTGATGTGGCACCTTTGTTTTCTGTTTTTCTGCTATGTAGCAATAAAAGGCACCTGTTTCATGCTCCAGATCTGTTAACTTACTTACGGCCGCTGCATCTTACGGCCGCTACATCACCCTCTCCCGAGCGCGGGAGAGGGTGAGCTAGCGGCCGTGCTCAGCCTCACGAGAGCGGAATGAGCCCTCGTGCATGGAACGCGCGCGCACCGGTAGCTGTGACAGCGCTGTAAAGCGCGTCCTATAGTAAAGATATAAACAACCGTTTAGAGTGCGTTGAATGACTGCCTTCATAGCTCTGTAGTTAGCGCGTCTGCCTGCTGATCAAAGGGTCAACGGTTCGAATCCCAGCCGGCACCGGTCTTTTTTATTTATTTATCGACCCGCGGCGTAAGAGGTTAGATAGCCAGATAGATAGATACATAGATAGATACATAGACGAAAAGTGCGTGAAGTATCCAAAGAATGCTATTCGCATTAAAAAAGGCGAGTGTTTGTAAAGCTCTGAGAAAATAGCAAAGCTGGTAATCCGGTCCCCCTGAAGAAGCTTACAGCCCTTTTTAAGGATAAGGTGTCCTATATAAAAACCATGTTTCACAACTCTCTTGACGAGGAGTTAAAGCGGAACCCGAATATGTTTCGGAAATATGGTGAAGCCCTCAAAGAGAGACGCCACGAGCATTCCACCCATTAAACATTGCGGACGGCTAGTAGATTAGGAATATGATACGGCTATGCTCTTGAACAGTTATTCTGAGTCTGCATTTACGTTACCTATAGCGGGTGTACTCCCTTCATTTTCCTTTAATATGAGAAGATAGTATGCCTTATATTGAAACGAGCCAAAATGGGATCCTTAAACTGATAAATAACCCAAAGAAAAACAAAGCTACCAAGCCGAATGGGCTATCTTGTCGCGTCCTAAAGGAGTGCTCTGGTATCTCGTCATGTTTTTTTGTTTTATTTGAGCTCACTGTCCACTGTCAGTCGGCCCAGCGAATGAAAAAAAGCACATGTTGTTCCAGCATAGAGAGGGGGCCAAAATAGAGTAGATAACTATAGGCCAATTTGCCTACTCTGTGTGCGCTCAAAAAATACTAGAACACATAATTTACAGTAACCTCATCAAACATCTTCATATAAACAACTTCCTAAATCCTATCAGCATGAATTCAGAATGCTGGTTTTTGCTGCGACAATAAGCTAGTTAAATTTTATTATGACAGAGTTTATACTTTTGATAGAGGAGCGCATCTTTTTAAATTTCCAAAAGGCATTCTACATGGTCCCCCATAAATTAATATTGTAAATAGTGAATTCTGTTAACCTTTCTGATAGTCATTTTAGAGCGCAGCTCTTAGGCGCCTGTTCCGGGTTGAGCGGTGTCGCTGTCGGCGTCGGTGTAACCATGCACATTGCATTATGGGACGCTTCCCCGCTAAAGTCAGATCGGAAATTTCTTCGCTAAATTCAGCGGCGAAATCGACTTCCCTGACCTCCACACCAATTTAGTTTCCCCGCTAAACTTAGCGGTGAATTTGACGTCACGTGACCTCAACACCAATTTAGTTTAACCCACTAAATTTAGTGGGTTTTTCTGCTAAATGTAGCGGGAAGTTGACGTCAGCGTGACCTCAACTTCCTCTCTAACAGAGCCGTATATGGGGAGAGTTTGGCAGTGTATAATCCGCCGCCATAAAGGTACCCAGAGGGCGAGGGAATCGCGACTGGAAAAGATCCCTTTTGCTACCCTTCTCTACGGGTCATTCGTATCAAAGGCTTTTCCGTACATTCAAGAATACCACAGTATCTTGAGAGCCATCTTCGAGTCTGGGCTGTACAAAGAAACAATCCGTGAGTTCAAGCACAAGCTTAATATGTAAGCGCTTATTCAAAGCACCTACGCATTAAGATGCAGCCGCCTGCGTTCGCGACAAAGAATATCCAGAACGTCCTCCGCTTGAACTTGAATGTCGCAGTGAACATTCAAAAGTGCTATACCGATCAGTTGCTCATTCGAAGTGGACGCTCCTCAAGTATGTTTTAAACACGTCGTAGTGAAGAGAACGAGCGCTCAGGCTTCCGCCGTTGTTATGCGCAGAGTCGCTAGAATCTTGAGGAGAAGATGGACGTTCGGGAATACGGCGTCTGGACAGAGAGTGACCGCCTGCAGCAGCGCGGACGTGACGGGCGTTTCACGTTTCTTCCTCAGCGCTCATCCCCTAATCCTTCCGTGGTCGTCCGTGCCACTTAGTTCACCATGCGTCGTCACCATGCGTCGTCATTGGGGAAAGGCTAATAATGCCGTTGACCCTCTCCCCCCCTCGAAATAAATCCTGGCTGCGCCACTAGCGTTGTGTTAGCGGAATCCGAAAACGAAGGGAGCAACATTGGGCAGACAGCCAGCGATGCGGTCAAGCTGGCGGCATGCAAGTGTTAGTTTGCCGAAGCGTGTAACCTTTCATTGTATTTTCCTGTATTGAGTCTATTAATTTTCCTAAAAGTCTGTTTAATCGGAGGAAAGCCAACATCTCGAAGTCGGATTCACCGAAAACCTTCGTTGTGAGGCGATCCTGGAAGCCGACGTCGTCGGATTGCGCCGACGGTGATGCTGGCTGACTTTTCAATTCACGCTACGGGTAGTGCTGAGCCCGTGCCGTCGTCGTGAAGGTAGCGGCCCTGGAAGGTGGGCTCTTTGTGTCACCTGCAGACTGCGTGTGTGTGGACGCTGTCTCAACGGGTACCGTCTTCGTGAGGTGCC
>JAZHYW010009163.1:0-61589 GCA_037355805.1 Ixodes ricinus
GCGCGCCGCTGGCCAAGTGGGCAGCGCGCGCGTGGCCTAACGGTTATCGCGCCAGCCTCCCACGCGAAAGGCCAGGGTTCGATTCCTGGGAGCGTCGTGTATTTTGTTTATTCCTGCAATTTGGTGTTCCGGAAAATTCGAGAATCCTGTTGCTTGTTCGAGGTCAGAATGTTCTACGCGTCGAACCTTCTACGCCGATTATTCCCGAAGCCCGCGCGTGTACATAAGGGGTTTCGCGTGGCGAGCCAGAGTCAGTTTCGCCCCAGCGTTCGACTCTGCTGTCACGCCGACTTCGACGCCCGCGACGCTCTACTTTATTCTGTTCCCTTTTTATTTTTGGGCACAAGTTCGCCCCATTAAACGTTTAGTTTATTCAGTTATTCACCGCCTCATCACTTGTCCTTCGTGACATTTTGGTGGAGGTGCGGGGTAACGCATGCCCCTGCCGCGTACCCCTCCGACTTCCCGCAGTTCAAGTCCGAGCCCAAGCCCCCAAGAACCGAGTGAAGACCAGCCCGGGATCCGATCAAGCCGCCGGAACCTTGGCCTACCCCCGGAATCAGGACCCTTGCCACCCAGGACCAGGCAGACAGGGAGGACGACGATGGCCAACCAATCGGAGACCCCGGCCGCTCCTGCCGTCGTATACCTGCCCGTCGCACCCCGGAGTCCGACACCTTTCCACGGGGAGATCAACGAGGACGTTGAAGATTGGCTACAGCATTATGAACGAGTGGCCCGCCATAACCAGTGGACACCGGAGCAGTGCCTTCAGAACGTCTACTTCGCTCTGGAAGGCACGGCACGCACCTGGTTCGAGAACCACGAAGCGTCGATTTCGTCGTGGGAAGAATTCCAGGCCGAGCTGCGACGCACCTTTGCCAACCAGCAGCGACGACAGCGTGCCGAAGAACTTCTCCAAGCAAGACACCAAGGGCCAAACGAGAGCGTCACAAGCTTCGTCGAAGACGTTCTCCGCCTCATGAAACGCGCCGACCCAAACGCTCCCGAAGAAAAAGTTGCGGGTCCTAATGCGGGGCGTGAAAGAAAACATATTCGGGGGCCTCGTGCGGAGCCCGCCTACCACCGTCGAAGGTTTCATCACTGAGGCCACCAACATCGAACGTGCCCTTCACGCGCGGGCCTCACACTACCAGAGGCATCCCGGCTTCGCTGCACTCTCGCCGTCCAGCTACAGCATCCCGGACATCCGCGACATCATCCGGGACGTCGTCCGTGAGGAAATCAAGAAGCTCCTGCCTGCTACCCACCAGCCTGCTTCGGTGTCAATAGCCGAAGTTGTCCGCGAGGAGGTCCAGCGGGCAATTCAACCGGAGGCTCCTGCCAGCGTAGCAGCACCCGAGGAGCCCACCTTGACCTACGCCGCAGTGACCCGACGGCCACCGCCTCCTCCTCGAGCCTATGTCGCGCCGCCCCGACGTCTGTCTCCTGCACCGCAGCCCGACCGCCGCAGCGAAGACCAGGTCAAGTACGCCGCCCAAGAGCCCCGCGCAGCCCGGAAGACCGACGTGTGGCGAACGCCCGACCGACGCCCTCTGTGCTTCCATTGCGGGGAACCGGACCACACCTACCGCCGATGCCCATACCGACGACTCGGGCTACGCGGATTCCACCCGAACGACCCGCGCCCCCGTCATGGTGAACGCCCTCGGGAGATCGCCGAGTACCTTCGACGACCTCAGTCCCCCGAGCCTGCGACCCGCCGAGAGTTCCGGTCGCCTTCGCCACGACGTTCCGCTTCGCCGATGCACCGACCCCGCCGTGAAAGCCTGTCGCCCCTCGCTCCACGCCGGGGAAACTAGGCGCGGCAACCCCTGGAGGTGGAGTTGCCGAAGACGACCGACGCCAAGATCCTCCACGAACGTCGGAGGGCCCCCACTCGAACGCTACCAGAGACCGGAACGACGCCCCTGCAACGGTGTCCAATAACCTAAACGTTGTCATCGACGGCCACGACGCATCAGCACTCGTGGACACCGGAGCAGATTACTCAGTCTTGAGTGGGAGGCTCTCCCGCCGCCTTCGAAAAGTCACGACGCCGTGGAATGGACCTCAAATACGAACCGCCGGAGGGCACCTCATCACGCCGGTTGGGAGATGCACTGCTCGCGTCGAGATCCATGGTGAGACGTGCCCTGTCAAGTTCGTTGTTCTGCAAGACTGTTCGAGGGACATTATCCTCGGCATGGACTTTCTCTGCGAGTATGGCGCCGTCATCGACCTCGGAGCAAACCGGCTGACGCTACGAAAACCTGCTCCACCACCGGAGGAACCCAAAGCGACGTCATCCGCGGTACGAGTCCTCGCAAACCACGTGAACCTACCACCGCGGTCAAGTGTTTTCGTACCCGTCGGGGTTGATGAGACTTTCTGCGGCGACGTTTTGCTCGAAGGAAGCCTCCAGTTGCTTCTAGGAAGAGGGATCGGCATCGCAAGAGGCGTCGCGGAGCTCCAAGACGGACACGCTGTCGCACTGGTAACGAACTTCCGACAGGAGGCCCAGCACCTTACGAAAGGCACCGCCGTGGGTCACGCCGAGGAACTCCCGGACTCAGCCGCAATCGCAGGAATATCAGAAGACCTCCCTCCGTGGCCACCCAAGACTACGCCGCCTTCGCAGTTTGACATCGACCCCACCCTGCCCACCCCACAACGACGAAAACTCAATGACCTTCTCGCCGAGTTCAATGAGTGCTTCTCCACGTCGTCAAAAGTGCGCCAAACGACCGTTGCGAAACACCGAATCGTCACTGAAGACAACGCGCTTCCTGTTCATCGGTCGCCGTACCGTGTCTCTGTGAAAGAGAGAGAAGTCATCCAGAAGCAGGTCCAAGAAATGCTCGATGACGACATTGTCCAGCCCTCAAGCAGCCCGTGGGCTTCACCGGTAGTCCTTGTGAAAAAGAAAGACGGGACTCTTCGGTTCTGTGTGGACTATCGTCGACTGAACGCTGTAACAAAAAAGGACGTCTACCCGCTGCCACGCATCGACGACACCCTGGACCGGCTGCGCCACGCCCGATACTTTTCGTCGATGGACCTGAAGAGTGGGTACTGGCAGATCGAGGTCGACGAACGAGATCGTGAAAAGACTGCCTTCGTCACGCCGGACGGGCTGTACGAATTTAAAGTGATGCCGTTCGGACTATGCACAGCACCGGCGACGTTCCAGCGCGTAATGGACACCGTTCTTTCCGGCTTGAAATGGCAAAGTTGTCTCGTCTATCTCGACGACGTCGTGGTATTCGCCAGCGACTTTGACGAGCACCTCAGACGTTTGCGAGCCGTGCTACAGGCTATCCAGAATGCCGGACTGACACTGAAGCCGTCAAAATGTCGGTTCGCTTACGGTGAGCTCAAATTCCTGGGCCATGTCGTGAGTGCTCAAGGTGTAAGTCCTGACCCTGCAAAGACATCCGCTGTCGCCGAGTTTCCGAAGCCATCAGACAAGAAAGCCGTACGAAGATTTCTTGGGCTGTGCGCATACTACAGACGTTTCGTTCGCGATTTCGCCAAAATTTCTTCACCGCTC
Source organism: Ixodes ricinus (assembly GCA_037355805.1). NCBI lineage: Eukaryota > Metazoa > Arthropoda > Arachnida > Ixodida > Ixodidae > Ixodes > Ixodes ricinus. The sequence continues at coordinate 3,554 of JAZHYW010009163.1, forward strand.
ACGCATCTGACGAAGGACGACGTGAACTTCCAGTGGGGGAGGAGCAAGAACAAGCATTCAACGAACTGAAGGAAAGACTCCAGTCGCCCCCTATCCTCGGACACTTCGATCCGTCAGCGGAAACGGAAGTTCACACAGACGCCAGCGACGCCGGGCTAGGTGCGGTGCTCGTCCAAAGACAAGACGGAGCAGAGAGGGTGATCGCTTACGCAAGCCGGGCACTGTCCAAGGCAGAGAAAAATTACTCAACAACCGACAAGGAATGTCTCGCTGTCATCTGGGCGTTAACCAAGTTCCGTCCATACCTGTACGGGATCCCGTTCCGCGTTGTCACGGACCACCACGCTCTCTGTTGGCTCTCCAACCTCAAGGACCCGTCAGGACGTCTCGCTCGCTGGAGCCTTAGACTGCAAGAATTCGACGTGACCATTGTGCACAAGTCTGGCCGCAAGCATAATGACGCCGATTGTTTGTCAAGGGCCCCAGTCGAATCTCCTCCCGACACCACCGACGACGATGATGACGCCCGTTTCCTTGGAGCAATCACAGATACCGACATGGGAGCACTTCAGCGAGACGACCCCGAACTTCGCTCCGTGATTGACCACCTCGAAGGTCAAGGAAGTTCAGTTCCGCGAGTCTTGGCCCGAGACTTGCCAAGCTTCGTTCTGCGGCGAGGCGTGCTCTTCAAGAAGAACTTCGGAACGAGCAACCCTGCCTGGCTGCTCGTTGTTCCGGCCGGCCTGCGACAAGAAATCTTTCAAGCATGCCATGACGACCCGACGGCTGGACACCTTGGCTACAGCAGGACGCTCGCCCGGATTCGTGAGAAGTATTACTGGCCAAGACTCCCGAAAACAGTCCACCTGTACACACGGTCGTGCCATGAGTGCCAACGACGTAAGAGGCCTCCGACGAAGCCAGCAGGGCTCCTGCAGCCGATACCTGCACCGACTACGCCCTTCCAGCAGGTCGGAATGGATTTACTTGGGCCGTTCCCAACGTCGACGCAAGGAAATCGGTGGATCATCGTCGCGACCGATTATCTTACACGATACGCCGAGACCAAAGCTTTGCCATCGGGAACAGCGGTAGAAGTCGCCAAGTTTTTTGTCGAGTCTATTCTCCTTCGACACGGCGCACCTGAAGTGCTGATCACAGATCGCGGGTCGTCTTTCATGGCACAGCTGACTCAAGAAGTTCTTCGGCTCAGTCATACCAGCCATCGACGAACAACTGCTTATCATCCGCAGACCAACGGGCTAACGGAGCGGCTCAACAAGACGATCGCCGACATGATCTCCATGTACGTCGACGTAGAGCACAAGACATGGGACGAGGTGTTGCCGTACGTCACGTTTGCGTACAACACAGCGGTGCAAGAAACCACGGGAATGACACCGTTCCAACTGGTACACGGCCGGACGGTTACCACAATGCTCGACGCCATGCTGCCTCACGTGCCTGCCGACGATGGCATCGACGATGCTCAACTGATCTCGCAACGCGCCGAAGAAGCTCGCCAACTGGCAAGAATCAAGATTCATGACCAACAGCGAGTCGACGCACGCCGCTATAACCTTCGTCGTCGGGACGTCCACTTTCAACCCGGAGACCAGGTGTGGGTGTGGACACCAATCCGCCGCCGTGGCCTGAGCGAGAAACTCCTAAAGCGCTACTTTGGACCCTACAAAGTGCTTCGTCGACTAGGGGATCTGAACTACGAGGTGATGCCCGACGGAACACGGACTTCATCACGCCGCCCTCCACGACCAGAAGTCGTCCACGTCGTGCGCATGAAGCCGTACTACGCTCGATAGGACTATGAACCTTATGTGTTCCAAATGCCTCTTTAGTTTACTGTTATTTTTGTTTGCTTTGTTTTGTTTTGTGCTGCATCGGGGCGATGCACTTTTTAAAGGGGGAGTAATGCCGCGCGCGCCGCTGGCCAAGTGGGCAGCGCGCGCGTGGCCTAACGGTTATCGCGCCAGCCTCCCACGCGAAAGGCCAGGGTTCGATTCCTGGGAGCGTCGTGTATTTTGTTTATTCCTGCAATTTGGTGTTCCGGAAAATTCGAGAATCCTGTTGCTTGTTCGAGGTCAGAATGTTCTACGCGTCGAACCTTCTACGCCGATTATTCCCGAAGCCCGCGCGTGTACATAAGGGGTTTCGCGTGGCGAGCCAGGGTCAGTTTCGCCCCAGCGTTCGACTCTGCTGTCACGCCGACTTCGACGCCCGCGACGCTCTACTTTATTCTGTTCCCTTTTTATTTTTGGGCACAAGTTCGCCCCATTAAACGTTTAGTTTATTCAGTTATTCACCGCCTCATCACTTGTCCTTCGTGACAATACGTCATTGGATGATTCTACGGTCTCTTACTCACCTACTTTTGCCGCACCGAAAATACTTTTCGCTGACAACGCGCCAACGCGCCAAACAGATGGACTGTCGCGAAACGAAGAAAACCCTCTTGAAGCTTACGGAAGAAGCAGTTCAGTGAAGAATCGCCAGGTTCTTGTTCCAGCAGCACGCGACGGTCTTATCTTACACGGTAAAAACACCCGCCGAAGCAATGTTCGGACGGATCGAAGAACCACCACCCCTCGATCTCATGATACTATGGCCTACGAACGAAGATCGAGAGATTCCCAGATCGGGAGTAATGGCAGTTTATTCGGTCGGACAACGGTCCACGTGAGGAATTTCAGCGGAAATCGGGCTTTCCGTGTAGAACTTGAGCAGACAAGGCTCTGCACTGGTCTGGCGAGAAGATGTCATCCCTCTGAATACGTTGGATATCAATGCCCTTGAGAGTAAATATAACTAATATCACAAAACTCTCTTTGTGTATTGTGTAACTGCCCTTATATTTGATAGTAAGCTTATGGGGTGATTTGGACCTTTCACACCAGGCTCCTTTTTCTTATTTTTCGCCTCACTACTCCTTTGCGGTTTCAGTAGGCCTTCAAGAATCTTTTGGAACGGAGACACTTTACGTCAACGAGGCCATTTTTTTCTTCAAGTAGTCAATCAGGGAAAGCTGCTAGGAATCCGTCCCTCATATTAACGAATAAGCCGCACTTCTGCACAGTGCAGTTTTCCTGTTTCACGTACAGTTGTGAAAGCAGCATCCTCATTGGTTCTACCATATTCTGTTGCGGGTGAAGAAAGGTCTTTGGGTACACGATACTTGGAAAGAAGTCTGGCAGTGTACGTTGTGGTTCGACACCCACTAATGTCGTCGTCCTGTATAGAGCCTCATCATTTAATAATTACCTCGTCACCTCATATTGCTCTTCATCAACAGTAAGTACAATAGGCTACCGCCATATTACAATCCAAGAATTGAAAAAATTTAGTCGTTCAGTCCTTGCAATGGGTTTATTATTTATATAATGTTATTACGTTACATTACCTCGAGACGATCGACGTCCATCGTCGATCTTCAAATACTTATACCTGTATATAGATTAAACGCACAAGGGGGCATCGGTTGCCCGAGTGCATGGTCTCGCACACCAGCTCGGAGCACTTGGAGCGAAAGCTCGCGCTGCAGAACCCACCCCGCCCCTGCCCGTTTCGATCTGGAAGAGCATCGTACCGGCGTGCGGTCGTGTATCACTACTGCGCGGTGCACGTTAAAGACCCCAGGTTTGCGGTTGTACCGCACTGGCTAAATTCGCTCATCTACAGCTGAGACACCAGACGCCCACTAAGGCAGACTAACTCCCGGCTGTATAAACATACACACAACAATTTGCTATTAGACGCATAATCACAAAGAACACCGCGTGCCGCCTCTTTTCTTTGGATGCCTTTTTTAAACCAGCGCAAGCTCGCGCGTTCTCTCTTTTGAGACGGTTAGAACGGTCGCACATCAAAACCCGCGTTTCTCCTACCCGGCCGCTTCCTCCTCTCATTATGTGTAGAACGTTGGTTATAACTAAATAAGCTATAATAGTGGTGTATTATTCATATTTACTTTCAGTTTCAGTCAGGGAAAAAAGAGTTTCGCGGGAACCAGAGCCAATAAATGAGCTGCGCTTAGAGTATCGGCACTCTCTTCCCGACACTGTTGTGAACGCCGCCATTTTGGTGCTTGTGCAGAGCAGGCGCAACTGCCGATCGTCATGATTCAAAAGTGCGACATCCTCAGCATTAGATTCAATGTTAGGAAGCTCATGTAATGTTGCTTTGCTTTGTCGCAAACTGTTTAAAGTGGAGGACGAAAAAGTGTTTCTTGTGATTTCAGATAAAGCTTCAAATAACTGGCAACCATGATTTTAAGCCACATATGGCCAAGTGTCGCCACTCTGAAGCGTAGCTTATTTAATGACACTATTCATGCTCTTGTTCAAGAGGCATGTAATACATGGAGGGGCCATGACGTAAGGCCCGTGGATTCCACAAGCAACTACCTTTTGACACCTGCCTCTTCCTCATTGTTCCCGCTTGTGCCAGTAAATTAGCTACGGTTCAGAGTAACGACACTTGGCCATATTGTGGCTTAAAATCATGGTCATATACCTTGTCATGGTTGCCAGTTATCTGAAGCTTTATCTAAAATCACAGAAAACGCTTTTCCGTCCTCCACAAATGTTTAAACAACCCGCGACAGAGCATTGCAATATTGCATCAGCTTCCTAGCACCGCATCTAATGCTGAGGAAGTCGCACTTTTGGATCATGACGATCGGCAATTGCGTTTGCTCTGAACAAGGCCCAAAATGGCGGCGCCCAAAACAATTTTGTTGAACGGAGTGCCGATACTTTAAGCGCAGCTTATTTAGTGACTCTAGGCATGAAGTAAACAAGGGTGTATTTTTTCCTCTTCGTCTTTATATTGTTTATTGATTTCAATTATATCGAATAATGAACACTTTATATCACGCTACGCTTGTGTAATTATTTGTCTTACATTTATTAACCTGACCCAGTACTTAAACCGTTCATTTATCGATAGTAAATCTTGAAATATATTTTGTAAATGTGAAGGTAAAACGACACGGAGATTGATGATGATACAGACGCCAACGCCGCCCTCGAAATTTTTTTGAACTTAGAAATCAGGAGTTTTGTCTGCCATCCGCCAGGTAGCGCAACAAAACAGCCAAACAGACCAATCCACGCAACAGGGGACCACCATGCAGGAGCGGCATGCCCAGAGTGGTTGGCAACCGTCGATGAGGGGAGGAACATCGGCGTACCCAGAGCGGGGTTGGGTCCACCCGGGGCTGATGCGGCATCCGACCGGAATTGGCCTGTCAATGGGAGACGCTCCCAGGAGGATCCAAGAAGACCCACCTCTTCAATATCACCGCGAGGACATCACTGCAGAACTGACGCCAGTCCTCGATGGACGAACCCCCGTATACCCGCCGCCGCTTGTCGGACACCCTATGCACATGAGCCCTCCAGCAAGGCCTCCTTTATGGCTCAGCGGCCTGGTAGCGGAGATGGTGCGACAGCAGCTGGGCATCGGAGTTCATGGACCCGTGAATTAGCACAGCGGCAACGCGGCTCCAACAAAGGTGGACTGAAACGTGGAGCCGCGAGGAGGAAACGGAAGAAGCATCACAGGAGCATGACAGTGACAGTAGGGTTTCTCAACCTGCAAGGAGCACGACGGGAGCAAAAGTGGGAGGAACTCTTTACCCAGTTGGAGTCTGAAGGAATGGCCATCTTTGGGGTGGCCGAAACGCACCTCAGAGACCTAGAGGAGCCCCGGTGCACCCGGGTTGGCACTGGGCTGGGTGCAACCGCCGAGAGGGTCAACGAAGAGGTGGTGGTGTTGGGGTTCTATGGCGGGACACGACAGTGTGGCTCAGGACGCTCGACGAGTGCAGAGATCACATCTGGGTGGAAGGAGAGTTGCTGCAAACCCAAGTGTCTGTGTGCATTGTCTATCTCTCGGTGGGGAGTGCGCGCGACGAGGAGAACGTAGCTACTATGGCGTGTGTCGCCAAAGATATTAAGGCACTGGAGAAAGGCAGGAGTGTCTTAATCATGGGGGACTTTAACGGCCATCTCCACGAACTTGACGGATGGGAAGACGCTAACGGGCGTCGGCTACTGAATCTAGCAGATGAGTTTCAACTTGAACTAGTTAACTTACGGGCATCATGCAAGGGTCAATACACGTGGTGTGCCCGAGGGAGCAGAACCTGCATAGATTACGCTTTGGTGTCTTCGCGCCTTGGTAAAAGCCTAGTTGGTCTTTCCATCGACGAGGAAGGCGAGCACAGCGTCGGCAGCGACCACAATCGCCTGCGACTGGACTTCAGTAAAAACACTTGGACAAATGCGAAAACCCGTCCTCAGTACAAGAGACGAACGCATTTGGCTCAGAAGCAGGTGGAAAGGGTTACGGAGAAATTTGAAAAAAGCAACATAAGGATACAAGCGTCCGGTTACAGACAGTACATCACAGAGCTCAAGCGTCTCATCAAGCAACATGCATCCAGGCAGCCCAGTGGACGGAGAGTGAGGAAGAGGTGGTGGGACAGAGAGGTTAAAGAAGCTATACTGGCTAGACAGAAAGCCAACAGGGAACATCGACAATCGCTCCGAACTGAATCTGAGAGTGAGGTTGCTAGAAGATGGACCATATACCACGACTGCAAGGGCTATGCTAAACGAGTAACCCAAGAGAAGATGAGAACAGCGGATCTGGAGACCGTCCGAGATATTAGATCTAGCGGAAGGGACGCAGCGAGAAAGTTCTGGAAGTACCTTGGATCGCTGGAGGGAAAGGACCAAGATGTTACCATAATTGACGAGAGCACGGGGAATCCGCCAAAAGACCTTGGAACCCACCTCACCAAGTACCTGACGGAGACATTTGCTCCTGAGGAGGTGTCCACACCACAAGAAGGCCGACTTGCCCCGGATCAATCGGACTCCAACCAAGAGGGTGACATCGGCCGAGTGATGGTTGTGCGTGCACTGGCACGCTTGAAAGGGTCTACCTCCCAGGGATTGGACGGGGTCCCGTCGAGCGTTCTCAAGTCCTTGGGAAAAGATGCAGTGGAGCAGCTGGCGGATATCTTTGGAGCAATCTTAAGGGGAGAGGAACCGGTGCCCCAAGACTGGAGGGTCGGCCGCGTGGTTCTGATCCCGAAGAGAGGGGGCGACAAGCAGTTCCTCAAGGATTATCGGCCCCTGACCGTGACCTCTACGGTATACCGGACCTTCGCCCACATTATCAAGGAACATATGGCAGCATGGGCAGAAGAGAACAAACTGCTCACCGAACTTCAGGGCGGATTTCGGAGGGGTCGAAGGTTGGAAGACAACCTGTTCACCCTCACGCAGTGTATTGAAATTGCCCGAAAACAGGGAAGAAGACTGCTGTGCTGCTTTCTAGATGTGGCAAAAGCATATGATAGCGTGCCGCATGCGCAACTCGTGCGACGTTTGGAGGAGCTCCACCTTCCTCTTCGGTGGCTAGCTGTCATACGGCGCCTATACTCACGCAATACAGTAATGACGCAACTGAAGGGGGTCGACTCAGAGCAAGTCACAGTGACGAGGGGTCTCCGACAGGGATGCCCACTCTCCCCGCTTCTTTATATTTTGTATGTGTCAGGGTTGGAGGAACGCCTGATCCAGTCGGAGGTGGGTTTTTCACTGACACACATGGAAGGAGGTGCAGAGGTGAAGTGGATGCTGCCGGGCCTCACCTATGCGGACGATATTGTATTGACGGCGGAAACGGTGGAGGACCTGCAGCGTCTAATATGTATATGTGAGACGGAGGCGGCTACGTTGGGCCTTCGGTTCAACGCCAAAAAGTCGGCAGTCCTTCAATTAGCCGGATCCGAGGAGGCTAAATTAAACAGTCTGGTGCTGAACGGCGAGCAAGCACAGGTACAGGAGGCGTACAAATACCTGGGAGTTGTACTGACCAACAAGCCGGAGTACTTGTCCGATCATTATGCTCACCTCCGACAGGCGGCCGTGCGAGGTACGAATGTACTCCGAAAACGTAATCTTTGGAGTTGCAATCGTTTTCTGGTGACTCGCGAACTCTGGAAGGCGGTTGTGGTGCCTGGACTAACCTTCGCCAACGCGGTTCTTTGTGTCCCTGGCACAGTGCGGGAAGTCATGGAACGTCGTCAACGAGAGGTCGGGAGGCAGGCTCTGGGTTGTCACGGAATGGTGGCCATCGAAGCAGTCCAGGGAGATCTTGGGTGGTCGTCGTTTGAGGCCAGGGAGGCGACCAGTAAGATAACCTACGACAGCCGTCTCCGTCTCATGGACCGCGCCCGGTGGGCCAAGAGACTCTTCGTCTACACGTATCTCACAGGAGTGCAGACTGGCTGGAGGAAGCGGCTGTATCAGTTAGAGAAGAAATACGGCTTCTTTTCAACCCCTGTAACTATTACATCAGACAGGAAGTGGGAAGTGGAGATACGAAACAGGGTGAGAGAGGAGGAGGCAGCTCGGTGGGCAGAAACGGCGAAGTCCAAGTCGACGCTATATATGTACCATCGATATAAGCACGAAATTGCGGCAGAGACTAGACTATACGACAACAGCCTGGGCAGCCGGCTCCTCTTTGAGTCACGCGCAGGAGGGCTGCGAACGCAGGTGTATCGCCGTCGCTTCGACCAGACGGTGGAATCTGCAGCATGCCGTGTGTGTGGTCAGGCGGATGAGACAATTGAACACCTTGTGCTGTCGTGCACCGGTCTGCAACCAGTTCAACCAGCGGAGTGTGGACAGGCAACCCGGGAGCTCGCACTGGCAGAGGCACTCGGCTTTGGGTCTGCTTCCAGCTCAGTGGCAGACTCTGCGGGTGGGACTAACGGCAACAAGAACGCCGAAGCTACACCTATAACCAACGGAGGGTGGCGTGAGCGGGTGGAAGCCACGAAGCGAAGATTAGAGAACTGGTGGATGCTAGTTCACCAACGGGGATAACCAAATCCCCACTGGCTAGGTCCCAAACTCTACGGGACCGCCCGATTCAAAAGGGAAGAGCCGCAAACCATCATCATCATCATCACAGTTTTTAATTGTTTTTAAAATTAGCTAAGCTTTACAACTATCAAGAAACCAAAGCAAGATCATTGGGAAAATCTAATACATCGCAATGTATGTCTATTCCATGCAATAAATGTTATTAGATGCCAATAAATCTGTTTGATGTCCAAAAAAGATGTGCGTCAAAAACAGGTAAGTTTGAGGGCTCCCGGAGCGTTATGACTTTGAAAATAAAAAAGCCACCGTCCACCTCTTGGGCAACTATTGTAGTTCCGAATGTTATAAAAGATTTTATCATAGTTTAATTATTTACTTTGCGGCATTTGAATTACCATGACTCGAAGCACAAAAAAGTGCTATGTTTGATATAGAATATCTAAACAAAAAATTTTTACACAACATTAAATTTTTTTTATTATATTACCAATTATAAGCACTACATCTGTAGCTAATTTCATTGCCCTAGTGTTTGTCATTAAAAACACATTTGTGCTGAAAAATGTCAATTTTAGGGCAATATTTGGAGAGCTGAAAAAAACAAAGTAGTGCAAATACCAAAAAAGTATACCGTTACATACTGCTCCGACATCATCTTAACAAAACTGCTCTATTGGAACCGTGTTATCTTTAATGACTCGTTCATAAAACATGAACCAGCGGAGCAAGTGAGGGTCTGCGCCATGATATTCGCAACGCTACAAATGCGCATGAACAGTATAAACCAATACATACATAATATGAAATGAAAGAGGATTGCATTGCCTTTCGAATGACATCAGTCCCACAAAACAGTATTTAAAAGGAGATGAGTAATGACCTGCCAAAAAGTGCCTAAACTGCCATATTCAGTGGGACCGTGGCCTTAATGTACGGTGCGGTGTGTGTGCAGCGAACGCTCTTCCAGAGGACTAGCGGCGCGGCGTTCCTTTTCGTCCCCGGCGGCGCCGCCATCATACCATCGCTTCTCCCCATGAACACGCACACATACGCGTCTACACAATGCGCACCCTCGCCGGCGTAAGCCATCTGTACGTACGAGTGCGTGCATCCCCAATATGGGTGAAAGTTCCCCTGACGGGTGCGCAAAAGACGGCAATATTGTTTTATGATTTTTTTTTCTTTTAGGTTGTACGCAGCGAGGGTGGGCAATTTAGAACTTTGTCCGTGTTTTGTCCAAACCCGTTGCGACTTTTCAACTGTGACACATGGTTTTGTTTACTGAGGCTTGTCATTTTTGTTTTCCCATCCTTTCCGCGCGAGTTAGCCTGCAGATTGGTCCGACTAATAATAGCAGCAAAAAAAGAAAAAGACGCTGAGAGTATTTAAGGTTTGGACCAGGTTGAAAGTTGGAATAACGATGAACCCAGGTTGGAACAAGATTAGAATTTATAAAATAAACCAGAATTTTTTTTTCGATCTCATTGTCTTTTTGCGTAACAAGTTACATCGCAAAGTGCCGGCTACATAACGGGATGTGATGGTTTGTGCTACAGTGCCAAAAACTAGGCGGTTACTAGAAAACTACCTACCCGTTGAATCAGTACCTACCAATATAGCAAAGTTTATAAAAAAAAATCAAAATCATTGCGAGGCGGTCGTACTTTACCGCAATTTTTTTTAACAATATCACCTGCATAATTTACGTAATAAATGATAAAAAAATATAAAAAGAAGGAGGACTGTACTTCTGTAGGAGCAAACATTTCGCTTAGGATCGAAAAGCTACGTCAAACAACGTGCTAGTCAGAGATTTTTTTTTCTCTAAGAAGCTTATTTTTTTATTTGCCTTACAAAAGATGACTATGAGACCCAAAAAAAAATCTAGGATTGAAATAGAGAAGTTTGTACGGCCATTCCTGGTCAACATAGGCATGACTATGACACAGGGTAGAGTATCGAAAGAAACTGCTTGAAGCCACTGCATCTCAAAGTACTTCGCGTCTAATCTACAAATTCAAGGCTTGGAATCTAAAGGCCCGTTCACACCCTTGCGACCGAGAACGACCGAGAGAGACCAGACCGGTTTTTAAGCCTCTTGCGATCTCTTAGGACCAGCTCCGCTGTAGCGCATCCGGTCCTAAAACTGGTCTGGTCTCTCTCGGTCGTACTCTGTCGCAAGAGTGTGAACGGCGCTTAAATGTACCAGGTTGGAATACTGAATAAACCAGGTTGGAACAAGGTTGCATTTATAAATAAACCAGAGTTCTTTTTCTTGAGATTCCATTGTCTCTGCATATCAATGAGGTTACATCACAAGGTGCATAACGGGATGCGGCGGTTTGTGCTACATGTACACGAAAGCACACTGGGATTCCATTTCCCATGTATTTTGACAATAAAGGCACCATGGGCGTTATTTTGTTTACATGCCACTTCTAGAAGCTCGTTACGTGGCGCGTAAACAGCGTCTCGGTAAGCATCATGACCCGGGCCCGGGGGGGGGGCTCTGCCCCCCGGATCTCACCAGGGGGGCACGAGCCCCGATGCCCCCCCCCCCGTAGTCTACGCCTATGTCCCCTCCATTCCTCGAGGAAGGCGTGAGGGCCGGCGTTGGCCAATCGCGACGGCGGATCCGTTATCGCGATTGCCAGCGCCCGCCCTCGCGCCTTCCTCGAGGAAGTGGAGGGGCCCCTCAATTTGAGTGAGGTTTGTGAATTCGGCGGTTAGGATAGCGGGTTTCCCTCAGGGCACTCTCATCGAGCTGGCAGAGAGCCTGGTAAAGAATATTAAAGGACTACAGAGGCAGACCCGTGACAGGAATACGACGAGGCCGGTGTTAATCCCGTATATGCACACAGTTGTCAGGAATGCAAAGGAAAAAACATTTTTTTTAACAGCTTAGATGGAAAAAAGACATCATAAAACGATTTTACAACGAAGAAAAAAATTTTAGAGGTAATATTTACGGCGCTATACGAATTTGTAGTTGGCGCCCGCGGGAGCCGCCGCTGGTCACGTGGTAGGCCTGCGCGCCGCCGCCCTGCGTGGCCGCCGCCGCACAGTCACGCCGCCGCCGCACGCTGAGCGTTGTACGACGCCGCTTCAACCCGTTTCTCCACGCCGCTGTCGCCGCCGTCGCACAAGTTCGTCTGCTTCGGGGCGCCGCCGCCGTCACCTGACCGGCGCACAGGTCTATCACGTCTATTTGCGCTTTTTCAGGCGTTTCCTTTAAAGGGGTACTGAAGCAAAAATTGAAATTTTCAAATTTCGTTCGGAAATGGGTCAAGCATGACGTGTAATAACCGTAATTCATAATCGCACGTTTGTATTTTGAACGATTGGCTATATTTTTCATTCCAAACGGTGCACTCGAGCGAGCGCTCGAAGAGAAGCGAACGGAGGGCGCGATGCGTCATGGGATATCCGGCGCAAACAAAAACAGAAAGAAAAGTTTCCCCGCATTCGTGACGTAGCAAGGCTGGCGGGATTATGAGCTTTGCCCTTGGTGGCGTTGTCAGCGTTGTGGTGGTGTCAATAGCGTCAGCGCGTTACAACCGAGCCGTTCGAAGTGCCCGTGGGGTGACGAGCGTGTTGCTGGCCCAAGAAGCACGTAGCTTCCACAGCACTGTCGGCTCAGGGCTGAACGGGGTGGGGAAAGCAAATTTTGTCCGAGTTTTGAGCGACTGGCTAATCTTCTGGGGAGAATGGCTGCATCCGGCTGCACAAACGAGGGTCCGTGAAAGAGGAGAGTCCACCCTTTCCGTCTTCTTGGACTGTTTGGTTCAATGCGCGATTTGTGAGTTGAGGAGGAAAGCTAAGAAGGAAAATGTTGAAATGCCAAAGAGCGGCGCTGCACCAGAGGAATCTGCTACGTCACAACTACGTAGCAGATTTCACAACGTTGCTAGACTACCTCCCAAATAGGCTCCGCATGCATCCACCAGGTGCACATTGGAAGATCGTTTATTTAGCTTTAAAATTAGTTTTCTTGTGCCTTTCAACGGAAGACTGGTGTTTTTGAGGTTACGGCGCAACATGCAACACATTCAAGCTAGAAAATGAGCGCTGAAATTTCGTTTCCCTACACCTTTAAAGGGAAGATGGGGCACTTCTCGCATTTGAGAAAAAACGCTTGAATTGCGTTCATTTGGCCTTTAGAATAACAGATATCACAATTATATTTCAATGCGACGCGCCGGAGAGCCATAAGAGCAATTTCAAAATAGGGCTGAAGCCCCGCCTCCCTAGCCTTGGGCAGCCAAAAGATCCGTCGATGACGTCACGTACAGCGACTTTCTTTCGCGTTTTCTCGCGTTTCACACGACTTGCGCAGCAAAAGGTTTGGGTATTCGGGTTCACGGGGTAAAAATACACTAGAATTCACTTCAGACTCATTTTTTTTCAAGAAGCTCCCCATCTTCCCTTTAAAGGAACACTGAACCTAAAAAAACAAAAAAATAAATATATTTTTTTTGTATCTAATTAGGACAGGCATGTCTCAAAACTAATGTTCATCGAAAGAAAAAAATTTTTGCCCATTATTTATCTTACAATGCGAATTTTTCGATTTGCGGGCGAAACCGAAATTGTACCCCTCTGGGGCCAGTGGGATGATGATGGTAGCTTTTGTACCCCGGGAGTGTGCTTTCCGAAAAGGGGGATTGACCCCGTAAGTGATGACGTCACAACATGGCGTTTGGGTCCAAACAAACCGTTGCTAGGGACGTTGCTATGGACTAATGCATGGAGACTCCACATGAGGCTAGATTTTTGCTTACAAGTAAGTAAATAATTTTTTGTAAGCAACCTAACTTCTTGGTATCTAATTATGAAGATGTTCTTGTCGTCTCAGTGTCGTATCGCAACAATGAAAGCCATTTCTGAAGTCGTACACTCCGCTTTGCTTTGGTAGCAGACGACACGATAGATTTGCTGGCCTCTGTTGCAGCGGGCGTCTTCATTGAAATGCGTCGGTAAACAAGCGACAAAGACAAGTGGATTGCCGTAACCGTAGAAGCCTCCGCAATGTGCGTTTTTTTTTTTTTCTGTGAACAACCCAGCTTAGTTACGAGGGGTGAAAATGCAGTAAGATCAAACCACGTCACGCAGATCAGTTATGACGACGACCTGAAGTGCGCTACCGGCGTAGTGCAGGCCACCATGAGAAACAAATCGTACGCCGTCGAGGTAAGTCGTTTGTTATTATTATTTTATTATTGTGGTTGTCAGGTTATTAAAGAATTGCATGTCTATCGCGATTTCGCAGTATTTTGCTTTTTTTTCCCCCTTGGTATACATCAAACTCCGTGGATGTGCTCTTTTGGTGAAGATCTTCATCGAACCCGCGATGCGAGTACAGTCTGTAATAGACTCACCTTATGCTTTTTATCCAGTTCTTTCGCGCTTTGGGGTCTTGCGGAAATCTGAAGAAACTGCAAGAATCTCTCTCCACGCGATGGTTACAACCAGGTATACGAAGCACCCTCGCATAGCGCGAGTCCGCAAACAAAATTTGGGATCATCAACCGTTCGCCTGAAGTGCTTTTCTAGCGGGTGCAATGCGATCTTTTAGCAGACTATCATCTCGATCGACGCCCGGACTTTCGATAAACCATATTTTGCATTGCACCCCACTATGAAATTTTAAGAGTGTATGAAACTCATTATATTTCAAACAAATGTGATGTCAGAATATCGTCTTTATTCACACGATGCAAACGACGGCCCCACTTGGCCGGCCGGCGTGCGGCAGACGGCATACTTCTCGCATTCGTCGTCTGCTGCAGGCATTTTGAGGACCGGAAGTTGCAGTCGTAAATATTTCAGAAACGAGCCATTACCGGCACACTTCTGTCGAAACATATATGACATTCAAGCTTTCTATATCTGTGATTTTTAGAAGTTTAAATCCTACTCCTGATTTTTGAATGGTCGGGTTTTCGTAGCGAAACCGAGCCACATGTATTCGTCCATAACAACGACCCTAGCAACGGTTTGTTTGGACCCATGACGTCACACTTACGGAGTCAATTGGCCAGCTAACTCGGACGGCTCACTTGAGGGGTACAAAAGCTATCATCATCATTCCATAGGGGTACAATTTCGGTTTCGCCCGCACATCGAAAAATTCGCATTATAACATAAATATTGGGCAAAAATTATTTTCCTTTTGACGAACATTAGTTTTGAGACAAGCCTGTCCTAATTAGGTATTAAAAAATTGGGGTTCAGTGTCCCTTTAAAAGGATACTACAACGAAATTTCGGCGCTCATTTTTTGGTCTCTATGTGTTCAAAGTAGCAGTATCACGTGGAACATACCAATATCTTGTTAAAAAAAGTCTCGGAAAGGAATTTTAAAACGAATTAAACGATTAGCAAGGAGCACCTGGTGGATGTCGATAACACCTCGTTTGTAATGCCCGTCTAGGAACTTTGACAGCTAGTGACGGTGAGTGTCTCGCCTCCGGCCACGACGAGAGAAGAGGGGAAGGAGGAACTCCCCTCTTCCGAGAATCCCTTGTGTGTGTCGCAGAAGTCGCTATTGTCCCCCTACAAGATTTCAGAAGATTAACCCGTCACTCAAAATTCGTACAAAAGCAGCCGCTTCGGTGGCTGGAACGACTAGGCCATCCTCTCGACGTCAGTCTCGCCGTAGCTTTGCTCGTCCCGAGACGACCTACGTCACGATTGCGTTGGATGTCACGTGCTCTAAGCTGGGCCTTCTCCGAGCGCTTGCCAGAGTGGGCCGTTTAAAACGAAAAATACAGCCACCAGGATCAAAATACAAACGTGCGATTGTCATTTACGGATATTGTGGATCATATTCAACCTATTTTTGAACACGACGGTAATATTTTAAACTTCGTTGAATTATCCCTTTAAGCTCTAAAAGTTACTTATTAATCTTAGTTTTGTGTTATACTTCAAACAAAGATGAATAAGTTACTTTTAGAGGCCATGGGAGCTTCCGAAAGAGCGCAAGCACCACGTGACAAATATGGGCCCGTCACGTGATAAATAAGGGCCACTTTTCCGCGGCGCCCGCGGGCGCCAACTTCAAATTCGTTAAGCGCCGTAAATATAGCTCTAAATCTTTTTCTTCGTTGTAAAATTGTTTTATCATATTCTTTTCCATCTAAGCTGTTTAAAAAAAATTTCCCCTTTGCATGTGTCCTCGCGCTACGATGTGCCTGTGGTATTCACTGCACCCAATAAGCTGGGGCGGCTGTGCCATACGATCAACAATCCCATTTTATCGAAAGATCCCTGTGATACCAGGCACCGCACAAAATACACAGAGTGCACTACGGGTGTTGTCGACGAAATTCCTACGTCATGCGGCGCGTCTTATATCGGCCAGATGGGAAGGTGTTTCAATGATCGTGCACGGGAACACGCCGCGGCGACGGAGGCCACTCCATCGGGACATCTTGCCACTCACTGTAGTCGTTGCCCATATGTGCCCCGTCATTTAGCGACACCAGGTTTCTGGCTAGATACCCGGATAGGGTTTCTAGAGAACTGCATGAAGCCTTCAAAATCCAGGCAAAGGGCAAGAAATGGATAAGTGACACGTCCCTTTCCTTATCGGGCAATGAGTATTCAATCTTGTTACGGGGGTTCAACAGAACTTAGGAGAGAGCATGGGTTTGTTCTTGTTTTCACAAATAAAAACCAGTTGCGAGTGCGCTCTTGTCTTTTTACTTCCTCGTCCTTGTAATTTTCGCGCTTCTTTAGGTGTTTATTAAAAGATTATGAGGACATTGAACAACGAGGTAGAGGGGCTTAGAGCGATAAACCGGGGTTCCGGTCTGCACTCGAAAGTGACCCCATAAGGCGGCTGCCATTGTACGCAAATGTGACCACACGTCACATGACCAACCCAAATACGTGACGTCAAAGAAAAGATGGCAGCGCCCATAGCCTGCGGGGGCCGTTAGAGACGTGGGCGACTTGATCCGAGCAGAGGAACGGGAATCGCGGCATAGGACTGGTTTAATACCATATCTGCGTTTTTCTTGCTCTCTCACGTAGGTATAACATGGGAATTCCACGGCCCGCGTCTTTTCGTCCGGTTTTCGCTCGCCGTCGACGTGATTCTCGCAAAAGAGTAAACAAAATGAGCCGCTCGTTTGTCGGTAATCGCTAAGCATTGTTTGAACGTCAGTTGAACATCACAGATTTGCTGTGTACATCACGCGTGGAAGAACAATTTCAGAACGACAGCAAGCAACTCAAGTCCACTGGAGAAACCCTGTCGGGATCTTAGTACTTTATTGCAGTCGCCAAATCACCCTGCCGTCGCAGTCTTCCACCGGAACAGAGCAGCTTCTTTGGACTTCACGACGCGTGCCTTGTACCGAGTTTGGTGAGAGATTTCTGTCTGCCAATGTCGGTGCGAACTCTTCTTCCTTCAGCTGCCCCCAAAGCTCTGTGTTTCCCGGAATGGACGCGATGGTGCCGTGCAAGGTGTCTCGACTGCCGTTGTGTCCATCTCAGCAAGTCGCCAAATCGCCAAGTCTTCCACCGGAACGAAGCAACTTCTTTGGACTTCACGACGCGTGCCTTCTAGCGAGTTTGGTGAGAGATTTCTGTCTGCCAGTGTCCCATTGGTGCAAACTCTTCTTCCTTCGGCTGCCCCAAAGCTCTGTGTTTCCCGGAATGGACGTGATGGTGCCGTGCAGTGTGTCGTCGACTGCTGTTGTGTCCGCCTCGGCCAGACGCCAAATCGCCAAGTCTTTCCCGGAACGAAGCAGCTTCTCTGCACTTCACGACGCGTGACTTGCAGCGAGTTTGGTGCGAGGTTTGTGTCTGCCCGTGTCCCATTGGTGCAAACTCTTCTTCCTACGGCTGCCCCAAAGCTCTGTGTATCTCGGAATGGACGCGATGGTGCCGTGCAAAGTGTCTCGACTGCCGTTGTGTCCATCTCGGTCAAGTCGCCAAATCGCCAAGTCTTCCACTGGAACGAAGCAGCTTCTTTGGACTTCACGACGCGTGCCTTCTAGCGAGTTTGGTGAGAGATTTCTGTCTGCCAGTGTCCCATTGGTGCAAACTCTTCTTCCTTCGGCTGCCCCAAAGCTCTGTGTTTCCCGAAATGGACGTGATGGTGCCGTGCAGTGTGTCTCGACTGCTGTTGTGTCCGCCTCGGCCAGACGCCAAATCGCCAAGTCTTTCCCTGGAATGAAGCAGCTTCTCTGCACTTCACGACGCGTGACTTGCAGCGAGTTTGGTGCGAGGTTTGTGTCTGCCCGTGTCCCATTGGTGCAAACTCTTCTTCCTACGGCTGCCCCAAAGCTCTGTGTATCTCGGAATGGACGCGTTGGTGCCGTGTAAAGTGTCTCGACTGCCGTTGTGTCCGCCCCGGTCAGATGCCAAATCGCCAACTCTTCCAGTGGAATGAAGCAGCTTCTCTGCACTTCACGACGCGTGCCTTGTAGCGAGTTTGGTGAGAGATTTCTGTCTGCCAGTGTCCCATTGGTACAAACTCTTCTTCCTTCGGCTGCCCCAAAGCTCTGTGTTTCCCGGAATGGACGTGATGGTGCCGTGCAGAGTGTCTCGACTGCTGTTGTGTCCGCCTCGGCCAGACGCCAAATCGCCAAGTCTTTCCCTGGAATGAAGCAGCTTCTCTGCACTTCACGACGCGTGACTTGCAGCGAGTTTGGTGCGAGGTTTGTGTCTGCCCGTGTCCCATTGGTGCAAACTCTTCTTCCTACGGCTGCCCCAAAGCTCTCTGTATCTCGGAATGAACGCGTTGGTGCCGTGCAAAGTGTCTCGACTGCCGTTGTGTCCGCCTCGGTCAGATGCCAAATCGCCAAGTCTTCCAGTGGAATGAAGCAGCTTCCCAGCACTTCACGACGCGTGACTTGCAGCGAGTTTGGTGCGAGGTTTCTGTCTGCCCATGTCCCATTAGCGTGAAGTCTCCTGAAGGCTGATCGTTGGCCGAGTCTGTTTGTGCACCACAGCTTGGAGTATGTAGAGCCAAAGCTCACACTACAGAACCCAGGTGTCTGGTGTTCCATCCCAACCTCTGCCCATTTTGACGTGAATGAGCATTGCACCGGCGTCCGGTCGATTTCCCTACTGCGTAATGCTTGTTAAAGACCCCTAGACTAGCAGTGGTGCTTCACTGGCTAAAGTTGTCATCTAAGCAAAGATGCTGACGTCCATTGGGGCAAAGTGGCTTCCCTCTGTCTAAACATACACAACACCACTCTTCTCCCCTTCCTTCGGGCGAATGCTGGTGGCCGTTGAGCTGTCACAATCTCTGGTCAGTCAAACTATGAAGACCTCTTGGTCTCTCTGAACTTCGTAGCTTGCAAAGATTCAGAGGCGGTAAAAATGTTCCAGAAGTTGCTTTTTTCTGAAATCATGTTTCTTTTGGTGTGACCCACCACGTCTTTATGTATGCATTCTGTTGAAGAGGGAAAGTCCAGAGTGCTTCTTCCTCGGTACTGTAATGCAGCCGTGGTGTTGTTACTGCCCTCGAAAGATGACCAACTTCGTGAAAAGCTGTCGGAGAACCACGCCTCTTTCAGCGGCACTTTGCTGACGGCACATGTGGTGTATCTGCAGCTCGAAGTAGTACTCCAGCATTGTCTTCATCATGATAGCACAGTGGGACTGATGATCAATCATCTGAGCGAGAAATAGATGATCAAACCTCCTGAAAAGTGGGGTCTTGGAGGCAATGCCCATTGTCTCCGTTGCAGCTTTAGGAGCCAATCAAACCTCCTGAAAAGTGGGGGCTTGGAGGCAATGCCCATTGTCTCCGTCTGCAGCTTTAGGAGCCAATTTCGGCCCCTTTTGGCCTCCTTGTCGAAGTTTCGCCAAAGCACCTTTTCTGCTATTGTGCATAAGTGCAGGACATTCTGGGAGGGGCTGTGGAGGCCACCAGCATCTTTGGCAAGCACCAGGCCACGTTTGTCACTTGTGACCAGTGCAATTCTGGAGCATTCCGGACACTTGGTTACTTTGGAAAAGTTTACCGCCACATTCCCTGCGATAGACTCGACAACGCACTCAGCGAACTGAGAAAGTGGCTGGTAGGATTTGGTCTCATGAATGCCTTCGCCCGTGGCAGCTTCATCTCTTGCCTGGACTTGCTGGTGGCAACCTGATGAGCTGACAAGGAGTGTTGCGGTGCCGTCGACATGGCAGTTGCCTCGGGTTGAGGACACTTCCTATAGACAAAGCGGAACTCGAGTGCCGTTGGGTTGTTGTTGTTGCCCGTCCTGTTGTGCACTGTCGCAAAGAACAGCTCCAGGTGGTCCTGGCTGAGCTTCCTAGTCAGCAGGCACCTGGGTGGTGGACTCGGGCCCCAGAACAGGAAATCAGCGAGGCCCTTAATGGACTCCAGGACGAGCAGGAAGCCGAGGACTGGAGTCTTCCTTGCTCCTTGGCTCAGTGGCTGGCCCGTGGAGTCCTTCAAGCCCCGGAGGTAGTGTGAAGCCTGGTCGATGCGCGTGTCAGCATGGTGTCCTTGTTGACGGCTTGAACGGGGGCCTTGCTTCCACGACCAAGGGGGTGACAGGAGTTGCTCAGGTCGAAGATGTTGTCGACTGCTGCAGCAAACTCTGCGGTGGCTTCCACACCCTCGACGCCTCGGATGCCCTTCTCCTTGCAAAACAACAAGGCACAGCTCACTGATCGACTCGGGGTTTGGGCCGCCAGGCCTGGAGACCTTCATCTTTTGGCGCTGGAAATCAATGTGTTTCTTGCGCAGCTTGTTGGCAGCATGAAGGCCCTCTTGTTGCTGCAGGCTGTCCAGGGCCTCGAGATATTCCCAGGCGACGACCCTCCCTGCCCCATCCCTGATGCACTGCTTCTCGGCGAGCAGGTTGCGCATTAGTTTGAGCATGTGGCAGGCATCCAAAAGTCCGTACACCTTCCTGGAGGGGTCAGAAGGGTTGGGAAACCAGCTTCTCAGCGGCGGAGCAAAGCACACTCCAAGTGCTGTCAACATGGAAATGTTGCAGTTGGTGCCGTCGCACGTCACGCTGATGCACTCTGCTCCGGCCTCCTCGAGCTTGGTGATATACTGGCGCACGAGGTTGGCCTGAATGCTGCCGTCCAGGCCGTTGATGAGGGCATAGCCCAGTGGGATTTTTCAGTTTCTGTTGACCGCGACCGCGACAACCACAAGTGCATGCTTGGCATAGGCGACGCAGTCGTTGTTGAGGATGTTGTGGCCCAGGTCACAGTACCCAATGACGTCTTTGCCATCCCAATCGACTTGTTTCTTGATGCTCATCTCATCAACCATCAAGCTGACTAGAAGTCGTCTTTTCTAGGCTTCTTGTGTGACTCTGTTGAATGACTCCCTGGTGAAGCCTGGGTTTCCATCGATCACCGCTGCCCATTTGCGAAGAGCACTTAGGTGTGGCAGCCTAATGTGCTTCCGCAGAAACTTGTATGCTTTTGCCGAGTAAAAGTGCACCGTGAGGGCAAACTTGAGCACATCCTCTGCGTACATGTTGTTTGGTTTCCTGGATCTCCTCAGGACAATGTTGCGCATCGTGTCTGTAAAGATGTTGTCATCAATGTTGACTGCTGACCCAGGAAGCCTCCTTCTCAGTTCTCGGAGAAGGACGTCCAGCTTTTTTATCCTGGCCGTCTTTCTGTTGACCTTCTTCTTTGCCTGTTTAAGCAGTTTTCTCGCCCTCTGCAGCTTCCGACTAGTGCTACGCAGAAGATCCCTGTGCTGTCGTGGCGACACAGCTGAATTGTTGTGATCACCGGAACAAGCGTGGCGTCGCAAACACACATCTTCGAGCGTGGCATCAGGTGTTGACTCTGCACTGCTTCCGGGTCCAGTGGCAGCGCTGGCTTCGTGACGCCGCACAGACAGATATTCGGGCATTGTCTCGAGTGTCGACTTCACACTGCTTCCCGGTCCAGTGGCAGCGCTGGCTTCTGGAGCTTCCCCGGTGCTTGGTTGAGTGGTCGACGAGCCAGGCTGCCTCTCCAGAGGAGGAGACCTGCCATCAGAAAAGAAAAAAACAACAACAAAAAAACGGAATCACTACAGTTCACCTAACCTTAAACAGGGCAGCTCTCTTGGTGCATAATTTTTGTCTTGGCAATGCGGAGCGCAGGTTCATTGGCTTCTTTTGCAGGGGTTGTGGTGAAGTCGGAAGGCCAAGCTCTGATTGGTTGTAATTAAAGGATTTGTCGGCAGACTACAAGGCACCTTGCTTTGAGGGCTATCCGCTATTCTTCGATCAGAGCCAATCAGAACTTGGCGTTCTGACGTCACCACAACCCCTGCAAAAGAAGCAGACATACTTGCGCTCCGCATATCATATCTGCCGCTAGATTAGAACTGGTGTTCCTTGCCACAAGCCAGAAAGTTAGCTTCACATATGTCTTTTATTAACCCAGCTGCAGCGACTCCTTAAAAATATATACATGTCGCACCAGGTAGGTAGTTTGCCAATACAGCCATTTTTATCGGATATCGACATGGGTTTTGTTTGCCTTTGACAATGAGCGTCCAGGATTGAAATCGCATTACCTAGTTGCCCAAAAATATCACATTTTCCTCTTTGTCTCTATGTACTGCTGCTGTTC
Source organism: Ixodes ricinus (assembly GCA_037355805.1). NCBI lineage: Eukaryota > Metazoa > Arthropoda > Arachnida > Ixodida > Ixodidae > Ixodes > Ixodes ricinus. The sequence goes on from JAZHYW010009163.1 coordinate 26,052, forward strand.
TGGTTATTTGTATAGTGTTGTCAAGGTTAAATCTGAGTGTGATAGTATGTGTATGAGGCAGCCACCCATCGTTGTAATCAGTATGTCTTTCTCAGGCAAATAAAAGTGATCTGCAGCAATGTACCTGTGCCTTTGCTTGCGTCGCTGGCGCTGAAGAGTGCCCACATGAGGCTGTGCTCGTTGTCGTTTTCGAGGTGACCGTTTAGACGCGCGTGCCGGAGAGTCGAACTTCGTCGGCACACTTCCTTTTCGGAGGTACCTCTTGCTGCCCAGCTGGTGGAAGCAGTCGTCCTCAAAGTGCGCTGAGCACAGCTTGGGGTACCTGGTGGGTGTCCAGTCTTCACAAGGCATTTCCTCCATCCACGCCCGCAAAAGTTCTGGGTCTCCCGATGGGGACCTGTGACAGTATAGGAAAGTGTGGGTGGTGAAGTATCGGGAAAACAATTTCCAAAACTATAAAAGTTTTTTTTTTCTTTTCAGAATACATAAAAAAAAGTACTAATACCTCTGTTGAAGACGTGAACCCACTTTATGAATGTACAAAAAAACTTGTTCTTTTATTGGGTTATTTGAGCTTAGGAAACTACTATAGGATAATGGTTACGTGTTGGTTTTACTACTAATATCACCCTCCTCTGGAAAGTTGCCATTAGATAAGAATGCCATACTTTCCAAGACAATCAATTCCCCCTTCTGGATGCATGAAAATAAGTGAAGAAATCAAACATGTTTCCAGCATAGTGCAGGTTGTATTAAGGTGCTTTCCCCACAGAGCACGCTTACAGCTCCGCATGAATGCGGGTTGTATGGTCCGTTGCAACTCAAGAAGGTAGGGCGAAGGGGAGGATGGCCGGGAGGAGGAAGCAGACGAAACGCTAAAGAGAGGAGGTTTCCTCCTCTCTTCTCCAGCGTTCCGTCCGCTTCCTCCTTTCTTCTCCAGCGTTCCGTCTGTTTCCTCCTCCCCGTCATGTCTTACCTTCGCCCTACCTTCTCGAGTTGCAACAGACTATAGATAGTTTAGCACGGGAGAACTTGCTAAAAAAAATATGCGCGAAACGAAACATGCTCAGAATTTTGCATAATCCAGCAGAGGATTATCTACCATAACGTAGTAAAATTTAGCTTACCCGTGAAACGTTACCTCCAAGTTCTGCCTACCCCTGTTGATGCAGGCAATAGCAGCACACGAGTTTGTTTCTTTCATTTTGCGTATACCGGTTATTTTACTGAATTAGCGAAGTAAGAGAGAGCGATCGAGGTTTGAACCGAAAAACAAACAACAAAAGTAGTCTGCTATATTCAGGGACAGTGTATGTAACGGAAGGTTGAGGTGGTGTGCTCAGACGAAATTATTTCTTAAAATAAATTTTTACCGCTACAAAACCATGTAATGCAGGCATTAGAAAAATGTTCACACAGATAATAAAAAACGTTGTGCGCTTTGAGAGCTTTTGCGCGCGCAATAAATTCGTCTGCTTCATCGGCCCGCATTGGGGTTCATCCCGAATTCATTGAACACTTCCACGTATCTGCGTTACGCGGTTTTGAAGTGGTAAAAAGTTATTCTAAAAAGTGACAATACCCCGTAACACGGGTACAGAGAGTGTTTAATGAATTAGGGATGAAACGCAATGCGGGCCAATCTGGGCCAATGAAACAGACAAATTTGTTGCGCGCGCAAAAATTCTCAAAGCGCAAAATGTTTTTTTTTGTTACAATTTTTAATGGCCCTATTACATTGTCCTGTAGTGGTAAAAATTTATTTTAGGAAATAATTTTGACTGAGCACACCACCTCAACCTTCCGATACAGATACTGTCCCTCAACAAAGCAGACGACTTTTGGTGCGTCTTTTTCAGTTCAGACCTCGATCGTCGCTTTGTCTTGCTCTCTTAGGGCTGAACCGCATGTGAGTGATTTGGCGAGTGACGGCGACAGCGACGAGAGTCAGCGACGATGATTTCTCACTGTCGCTCGTCGCGTCGCTCGGTTTTTGGATATCTAGAAAATGTCGCTCATCGCGTTAGTCACTTGCTCCCGTCGCTTTCTTGCGGTTTGCCTCGTCGCACGACTGACCGAGCGACAGCGAAACGGGTCACCATCGCTTGTCTCGTCGCTCGCCAAATTACTTACATGCGGTTTTACACTTCAAGCAGGGACAACAGCAGGAACACATGAGCGACGACAAAAACCGGCGCCGCGCGGTGATTCCCATAGTAACAGTCCAGGACGCTGTGACGTGGACCTATGCCAAGCCGCCACGTCACAGCGTCCGCGGAAGTTGCCATGGAAACTACCGCGCGGCGCTCATTTTTGTCGCTCTTGTGTTTTTTGCTTTACTTCGAATCGCTAATTCGGTTAATTAACCAGAATCGCAAAAGCAAACAAACATGCCGAACTCGTGTGCTGCTATGACCTGCACCAACAGGGGTAGGCAGAACTCGGCGGTCACGTTTCACGGGTAAGTTAAATTTTACAATAGACCGTCGCAACTCAAGAAGGTAGGGCGAGGGAAAGGAAGGCCGGGGAGAAGGAAGCAGACGGAACGCTGGAGAGAGAAAGTGGTTTCTCCCTCACTTCTCCAGCGTTCTGTCTGCTTCTTCCTCCCCTATACATTACATATGGTTATATAATGCTCTGCTGGCTATGCGAAATTCAAAGCATGTTTCGTTTCGCGCGTATTTTTTGAGCACCTTATACTCTGTTTCACACTTAGCGTACAACGCTGTCAAAGCTACTGGCGCGAGCATAAGGATTGATACCGTTGATCATTTCCACGCGCGCTCGCGCGAACGAAACGCTCGCGCCAGTAGCTTTGACAGCATTGCATATGAAACGGAGTATAGGTAGGGCGAGGGTAAGACAAGCCTGTTGAGGAGGAAGCAGACGGGACGCTGGAGAAGGGAGGAGGGAACCGCCTCCTCCCTTGAGCGTTTTGTCTGCTTCCTCCTCCCATCCTCCCCTTCGCCCTACCTTCTTGAGTTGCAACGGGCCATACAACCCGCATTCATGCGGAGCTGTAAGCGTGCTCTGTGGGGAAAGCACCTTAATACAACCTGCACTATGCTGGAAACATGTTTGATTTCTTCACTTATTTTCATGCATCCAGAAGGGGGAATTGATTGTCTTGGAAAGTATGGCATTCTTATCTAATGGCAACTTTCCAGAGGAGGGTGATATTAGTAGTAAAACCAACACGTAACCATTATCCTATAGTAGTTTCCTGAGCAGCTCAAATAACCCAATAAAAGAACAAGTTTTTAGTATATTTATAAAGTGGGTTCACGTCTTCACCAGAGGTATTAGTACTTCTTTTATGTATTCTGAAAAGAAAAAAAACTTTTATAGTTTTGGAAATTGTTTTTCCGATACTTCACCACCCACACATTTCTATACTGTCACAGGTTCCCTTTGGGAGACCCAGAACTTTTGCGGGCGTGGATGGAGGAAATGCCTTGTGAAGACTGGACACCCACCAGGTACTCGAAGCTGTGCTCAGCGCACTTTGAGGACGACTGCTTCCACCAGCTGGGCAGCAAGAGGTACCTCCGAAAAGGAAGTGTGCCGACGAAGTTCGACTCTCCGGCACGTGCGTCTAAACGGTCACCTCGAAAACGACAACGAGCACAGCCTCATGTGGGCACTCTTCGGCGCCAGAAACGCAAGCAAAGGCACAGGTACATTGCTGCAGATCACTTTTATTTGCCTGAGAAAGACATACTGATTACAACGATCGGTGGCTGCCTCATACACATACTATCACACTCAGATTTTACCTTGGCAACACTATAAAAATAACCAGAACAGCAGCAGTACATAGAGACGGAGAGGAAAATGTGATATTTTTGGGCAACTAGGTAATGCGATTTCAATCCTGGAGGCTCATTGTCAAAGGCAAAAAAACCAATGTCGATATCCGATAAAAATGGCTGTATTGGCAAACTTCCTACCAGGTGCGACATGTATATATATTTTAAGGAGTCGCTGCAGCTGGGTTAACAAAAGAAATATGTGAAGCTAACTTTCTGGCTTGTGGCAAAGAACACCAGTTCTAATCTAGCGGCAGATATGATATGCAAAGCGCAAGTATGTCTGCTTCTTTTGCAGGGGTTGTGGTGACGTCAGAACGCCAAGTTCTGATTGGCTCTGATCGAAGAATAGCGGATAGCCCTCAAAGCAAGGCGCCTTGTAGTCTGCCGACAAATCTGTTAATTACAACCAATCAGAGCTTGGCCTTCAGACTTCACCACGACCCCTGCATAAGAAGCCAATGAACCTGTGCTCCGCATTGCCAAGACAAAAATTATGCACCAAAGAGCTGCCCTGTTTAAGATTAGGTGAACTGTAGTGATTCCGTTTTTTGTTGTTGTTTTTTCTTTTCTGTTGGCAGGTCTCCTCCTCCGGAGAGGCAGCCTGGCTCGTCGACCACTCAACCAAGCCCCGGGAAGCTCCAGAAGCCAGCGCCGCCACTGGACCGGGAAGCAGTGTGAGGTCGACACTCGAGACCATGACCGAATATCTGTCTGTGCGGCGTCACGAAGCCAGCGCTGCCACTGGACTCGGAAGCAGTGCGGAGTCAACACCTGATGCCACGCTCGAAGATCTGTGTGTGCGACGCCACGCTTGTTTCGGTGATCACAACTACTCAGCTGTGTCGCCACGACAGCACAGGGATCTTCTGCGTAGCACTAGGCGGAAGCTGCAGAGGGCGAGAAAACTGCTTAAGCAGGCAAAGAAGAAGGTGAACAGGAAGACGGCCAGGATAAAAAAGCTGAACGTCCTTCTCCGGGAACTGAGAAGGAGGCTTCCTGGGTCAGCAGTCAACATTGTTGACAACATCTTCACAGACACGATGCGCAACCTTGTCCTGAAAAGATCCAGGAAACCAAACAACATGTACGCAGAGGATGTGCGCAAGTTTGCCCTCACGGTGCACTTTTACTCGGCAAAAGCGTACAAGTTTCTGCGGAAGCACGTCAGGCTGCCACACCCAAGTGCTCTTCGCAAATGGGCAGCGGTGATCGATGGAAACCCAGGCTTCACCAGGGAGTCATTCAACAGAGTCACACAAGAAGCCCAGAAGGGACAACTTCTAGTCAGCTTGATGGTTGATGAGATGAGCATCAAGAAACAAGTCGATTGGGATGGCAAAGAGGTCATCGGGTACTGTGACCTGGGCCACGGCATCCTCAACAACGACTGCGTCGCCTATGCCAAGCATGCACTTGTGTTTCTGGCGGTCGCGGTTAACAGAAGCTGGAAAATCCCATTGGGCTATGCCCTCATCGACGGCCTGGACGGCAGCATTCGGGCCAACCTCGTGCGCCAGTATATCACCAAGCTCGAGGAGGCCGGAGCAGAGTGCATCAGCGTGACGTGCGACGGCACCAACTGCAACATTTCCATGTTGACAGCACTTGGAGTGTGTTTTGCTCCACCGCTGAGAAGCTGGTTTCCCAACCCTTCTGACCCCTCCAGAAAGGTGTACGGACTTTTGGATGCCTGCCACATGCTCAAACTAATGCGCAACCTGCTCGCCGAGAAGCAGTGCATCAGGGATGGGGCAGGGAGGGTCATCGCCTGGAAATATCTCGAGGCCCTGGACAGGCTACAGCAACAAGAGGGCCTTCATGCTGCCAACAAGCTGCGCAAGAAACACATTGATTTCCAGCGCCAAAAGATGAAGGTCTCCCTGGCGGCGCAAACCCTGAGTCGGTCAGTGAGCTGTGCCTTGTTGTTCTGCAAGGAGAAGGGCATCCGAGGCTTTGAGGGTGTGGAGGCCACCGCAGAGTTTGCTGCAGCAGTCGACAACATCTTCGACCTGAGCAACTCTTGTCACCCCTTGGTCGTGGAAGCAAGGCCCCCATTCGAGCCGTCAACAAGGACACCATGCTGACACGCATCGACCAGGCTTCACACTACCTCCGGGGCTTGAAGGACTCCACGGGCCAGCCACTGAGCCAAGGAGCAAGGAAGACTCCAATCCTCGGCTTCCTGCTTGTCCTAAAGTCCATCAAGGGCCTTGCTGAAGACCTGGTCTGGGGCCCAAGTCCACCACTCACGTGCCTGCTGACGAGGAAGCTCAGCCAGGACCACCTGGAGTTGTTTTTTGCGACTGTGCGCAACAGGACGGGCAGCAACGACAACCCAACGGCTCTTGAGTTCCGCTCGGCCTATAGGAAGTGTCTGGTCGCCAATGTCCAGCCCTCAACTCGAGGCAACTGCCAGGTCGACGGCACCGCAACACTCCTTGTCAGCTCGTCAGGTTGCCACCAGCAAGTCCAGGCAAGGGATGAAGCTGCCACGGGCGAAGGCATTCATGAGACCAAATCCTACCAGCCACTTTCTCAGTTCGCTGAGTGCGTTGTTGAGTATATTGCAGGGAATGTGGCGGTAAACTTTGCCAAAGTAACCAAGTGTCCGGAATGCTCCAAAATTGCGCTGGTCACAAGTGACAAACGTGGCCTGGTGCTTGCCAAAGACGCTGGTGGCCTCCACAGCCCCTCCCAGGACGTCCTGCACTTGTGCACAATCGCAGAAAAGGTGCTTCGGCGGAACTTCGACAAGGTGGCCAAAAGGGGCCGAAACTGGCTTCTAAAGCTCCAGACGGAGACATTGGGCATTGTTTCCAAGACCCCACTTTTCAAGAGGTTTGATCATCTGTTTCTCGCTCAGACGATTGACCATCACTCCCACTGTGCCATCATGATGAAGACAATGCTGGAGTACTACTTCAAGCTGCGGATACACCACATGTGCCGTCAGCAAAGTGCCGCTGAAAGAGGCGTGGTTGTCCGACAGCTTTTCACGAAATTAGTCATCTTTCGAGGGCAGTAACAACGCCACGGCTGCATTACAGTACCGAGAAAGAAGCACTCCGGACTTTCCCTCTTTAACAAAATGCATACATAAAGACGCGGTGGGACACACCGAAAGGAATATGATTTCAGAAATAAGCAACTTCTGGAACATTTTTACCGCCTCTGAATCTTTGCAAGCTACGAAGTTCAGAGAGACCAAGAGGTCTTCATAGTTTGACTGACCAGAGATTGTGACAGCTCAACGACCACCAGCATTTGCCCGAAGGAAGGGGAGAAGAGTGGTGTTTTGTATGTTTAGACAGAGGGAAGTCACTAAGCCCCAATGGACGTCAGCATCTTTGCTTAGATGATAACTTTAGCCAGTGCAGCACCACTGCTAGTCTAGGGGTCTTTGACAAGCATTACGCAGTAGGGAAATATGACTGGTTGCCGGTGCAATGCTCATTCACATCAAAATGGGCAGAGGTTGGGATGGAACACCAGACACCTGTTTTCTGTAGTGTGAGCTTTGGCTCTAAATACTCCAAGCTGTGGTGCACAAACAGACTCGGCCAACAATCAGCCTTCAGGAGACTTCACGCTAATGGGACATGGGCAGACAGAAACCTCGCACCAAACTCGCTGCAAGTCACGCGTCGTGAAGTGCGGAGAGGCTGCTTCATTCCACTGGAAGACTTGGCGATTTGGCATCTGGCCGAGGCGGATACAACGGCAGTCGAGACACTTTGCACGGCACCATCGCGTTCATTCCAGGAAACACAGAGCTTTGGGGCAGCCGAAGGAAGAAGAGTTTGCACCAATGGGACACGGGCAGACAAAAACCTCGCACCAAATTCGCTGCAAGTCACGCGTCGTGAAGTGCCGAGATGCTGCTTGATTCCAGTGGAAGACTCGGCGATTTGGCATCTGGCCGAGGCGGACACAACTGCAGTCGAGACACTTTGTACGGCACCATCGCGTTCATTCCGAGATTCACAGAGCTTTGGGGCAGCCGAAGGAAGAAGAGTTTGCACCAATGGGACACGGGCAGACAGAAACCTCGCACCAAACTCGCTGCAAGTCACGCGTCGTGAAGTGCCAGAAGCTGCTTGATTCCAGTGGAAGACTCGGCGATTTGGCATCTGGCCGAGGCGGACACAACTGCAGTCGAGACACTTTGTACGGCACCATCGCGTTCATTCCGAGATTCACAGAGCTTTGGGGCAGCCGTGGGAAGAAGAGTTTGCACCAATGGGACACGGGCAGACAAAAACCTCGCACCAAACTCGCTGCAAGTCACGCGTCGTGAAGTGCAGAGAAGCTGCTTCATTCCAGGGGAAGACTTGGCGATTTGGCGTCTGGCCGAGGCGGACACAACAGCAGTCGAGACACTCTGCACGGCACCATCACGTCCATTCCGGGAAACACAGAGCTTTGGGGCAGCCGAAGGAAGAAGAGTTTGCACCAATGGGACACTGGCAGACAGAAATCTCTCACCAAACTCGCTACAAGGCACGCGTCGTGAAGTGCAGAGAAGCTGCTTCATTCCAGTGGAAGACTTGGCGATTTGGCGTCTGGCCGAGGCGGACACAACGGCAGTCGAGACACTTTGTACGGCACCATTGCGTCCATTCCGAGATACACAGAGCTTTGGGGCAGCCGTAGGAAGAAGAGTTTGCACCAATGGGACACGGGCAGACAGAAACCTCGCACCAAACTCGCTGCAAGTCACGCGTCATGAAGTGCAGAGAAGCTGCTTCGTTTTGGTGGAAGACTTGGCGATTTGGCGTCTGGCCGAGGCGGACACAACAGCAGTCGACGACACTCTGCACGGCACCATTACGTCCACTCCGGGAAACACAGAGCTTTGGGGCAGCCGAAGGAAGAAGAGTTTGCACCAATGGGACACTGGCAGACAGAAATCTCTCACCAAACTCGCTAGAAGGCACGCGTCGTGAAGTCCAAAGAAGTTGCTTCGTTCCGGTGGAAGACTTGGCGATTTGGCGACTTGCTGAGATGGACACAACGGCAGTCGAGACACTTTGCACGGCACCATCGCGTCCATTCCGGGAAACACAGAGCTTTGGGGCAGCTGAAGGAAGAAGAGTTCGCACCGACACTGACAGACAGAAATCTCTCACCGAAGTCGCTACAAGGCACGCGTCGTGAAGTCCAAAGAAGCTGCTTCGTTCCGGTGGAAGACTTGGCGATTTGGCGACTTGCTGAGATGGACACAACGGCAGTCGAGACACACTGCACGGCACCATCACGTCCATTCCGGGAAACACAGAGCTTTGGGGCAGCCGAAGGAAGAAGAGTTTGCACCAATGGGACACTGGCAGACAGAAATCTCTCACCAAACTCGCTACAAGGCACGCGTCGTGAAGTCCAAAGAAGCTGCTCTGTTCCGGTGGAAGACTGCGACGGCAGGGTGATTTGGCGACTGCAATAAAGTACTAAGATCCCGACAGGGTTTCTCCAGTGGACTTGAGTTGCTTGCTGTCGTTCTGAAATTGTTCTTCCACGCGTGATGTACACAGCAAATCTGTGATGTTCAACTGACGTTCAAACAATGCTTAGCGATTACCGACAAACGAGCGGCTCATTTTGTTTACTCTTTTGCGAGAATCACGTCGACGGCGAGCGAAAACCGGACGAAAAGACGCGGGCCGTGGAATTCCCATGTTATACCTACGTGAGAGAGCAAGAAAAACGCAGATATGGTATTAAACCAGTCCTATGCCGCGATTCCCGTTCCTCTGCTCGGATCAAGTCGCGCACGTCTCTAACGGCCCCCGCAGGCTATGGGCGCTGCCATCTTTTCTTTGACGTCACGTATTTGGGCTGGTCATGTGACGAGTGGTCACTTTTGTGTACAACATGGCGGCAACCGGGGGGTGCCACTTTGGAACTTCCGGTTTATCACTCTAAGCCCCTCTACCTCGTTGACATTGAAGCACTTCTTACGAGTTGTGAATGCGAAAGCATGAATGTCGTTCATCCGCTCCTTTAGTTTGTCTTCGTTGCGCTGGCGTGGACGGCCATGTTTTGCTACTGCCCAGGTTACGGCCGGCGGCCGAGCGCGCGCTCTCGTGAAGCGGCCGCAGCCTCCCCTTCCTACAACCCGTGAACGAGAGCGGCGGTCGAGCGCGCGCTCTCGTGAAGCGGCCGCAGCCTCCCCCTCCGGCAACCCGTGAACGAGAGCGGCGGCCGAGCGCGCGCTCTCGTGAAGCGGCCGCAGCCTCCCCTTCCGGCAACCCCTGAACGAGAGCGGCGGCCGAGCGCGCGCTCTCGTGAAGCGGCCGCAGCCTCCCCTTCCTACAACCTCTGAACGAGAGCGGCGGCCGAGCGCACGCTCTTGTGAAGCGGCCGCCAATGGCCATCTAGAAACCGTTTTGCTCAGCCAATAAAAAAAATAAACATTTCTTTCACCTCTCTTTTTTTCGGTTGCAGACGCTTTCGCATTAAAAAAGCAAAGCCAAACTATCACAAACGTCTTTTTCATGACACGCACAAAAAGCGCCCCGCCAAATTGTATGGCAGTCCATAAACGAAGTTCTTCAATGCAGCAATCCAGAGAAATCAATAGATACGCTTTCAATATCTCGTGAAAGAGTGTCAGGAATACCGCCCTCCGAATATTTTAACCGCCACTTGACCAACTTATTTTCCAGCGCTCACAATGAGTGTGCTTCCTCGTCTCGAGTGGAGTAGACGTATCTGTCTTTCTGGCCCCTACGGGCGGATCAGAAGTGTTTCGTTTAGTATTTATGGGACTTAGTAATAGCAGAAGTCACGACATTTATGGCGTACAAATAAAGCCCGTTAAATCTGTGATAGATATAATTGCCCCAGTGTTAGTATACATATTTAACTTTGCCTTGTCCACTGACTAGTTCCCAAATACCATGAAACTCGCAAAATTTTCCGTTTTGCATAAGGGAGGTGATAAAAATGTTACAAATTATAGAACAATATCTGTACATATTTTTAAAGGGCCAGGAAAAAAATATTATCTTTGCGTCGTTTAGACGATTTTTTTTTATTAAACATTCAGTGTTCACTGATTTTCAGTTCGCTTTCCACCATGGCCAGCTTTCTGGGACACGCAGTTTTAGTTCCCGATTCTCACGACACGTGGCGTATCAACCTTGAGCAAGATAGAGTGCCTTCATACACACGCGCGCTTTTGCTTGAGTGGTGACATCTCAGCCATTTTTCCGCCCAATCGTTGTTTTATGCATTTTGAAGCGCGCGCAATCTGGTGTCACTCAGCTCGAGCGCGTAGCTTTGGCTGATGCCAACGTTACTAGAACTCTCAGTTGGGAAACTCACCGTTGAAACCTGGGCCGCTGGCGTCCACCGAGACCGAGCTAAATGCGACAACAGCGCCACTCTGTATCATTTGTCTTAACTGTGGTCGCCTTGAGCTTTTAGAAAGCATGTTTTTGCGTAAAAACTAACGGAAAAAACTCTTTTTGTAGTAACTTTTATTGGAGTTTAGTACAAAATGGGGGCGCGTGTTGTTTTCTAAAATCTTTAGTTCGCAAGGTTTTGCAGTATAATTAATATTGTTTTTATACAACCCTGCCTCAGCGGGGATTTCAGGTAGCGCGTCCTGAGTTAGGCGCATATTAACCACGGTAGTAAACCGCGGCGCGTCCGCTTGGGAGTCGGGGCGGTACCTCGAAGCCCCTTCCACAGTATCTGTTCTGGCCCCAAAATGGCCGATTAGAACGAAAATGGAAGTCACGTGCAGTTCGTGGACTGGCCGCTGCGGGAGAAGTGGCGGCGTTGGGATCGCCTTTAGCTCGGTTCTCGTGGACGGATCGGTGCCGCTTTTTCAGAGCAGTCTCTATGGCAGTTTCCCAACTGAGTGGTTCTAGTAACGTTGGCTGATGCACAGACGCCATTTTACCGCCCAAGTCACGCACCGAGTGCGCGAGAGCGTCACGCGCTGGCACATTCAGGGCAACAACGAATGCTCTTCACCCTCAGATAAGACAGACATGTAGGGGTAGGTACACCAGAGAAAGATAAACGGAAATTCGGAAGCACGCGACCAGTTATATTCTGTTTCCACCCTACGATGTACCGCAGGAGAGGGCTACAAGCGCGAGCTTCTGCTCTAGGGCACATCTCGGCGGCACAAGCCTGTGCGCAAAGAGCAGCTCCCAACGCTATGAGCTCGCGCTTCTAGCGTTGTCTACGGTACAACATAAGGTGAAACGGAGTATATCTGAATCTCCTCTCCTGTGCATCTCTCCGGCCTCCCACCCTTTTCACCGTTTGCGTCTAGCCAAATACTTTACTAGGTAATACATTCTCACTCCGCTCATTTGCATTAGACAGAACGCCTACGGCGCCAAATCCAGCCCTGACGGAAAAAAATCCACGCCAAATCTTTTTTTTTTTTTTTTTTGCAGGGGGGGGGGGGCAAATAAACTATTATCGCTATCAGTCGCAGACATTTCACGACTACGCGCTATGCTACGCCGTGCGGTCGGTGCGCCAGTGAAGCCAGTGTCTCGAGGTGTGAAACAACGTCAAATGTCTTGCGTGGTGTTTTCGTTTGATACTTTTTCGAAGCGATGCACACGATATACCCCGAGTTTCAGCAAACATTAGTTGAGTTTAGGTTTCTGAATTTGGCTTTAGAAACAAAAAAAAATCTCCCAATTATGTTTATTTTGCCGTTTTTCGTTCAAGAGACAATCTGTTATTTTCATGTATTGTGTATGTTATTTCGGTGATGTGTATGCGCCACTATACTCTGTTTCCACCTTATGATGTACCGCAGGAAAGGCTACAAGCGCGAGCTCCTTGCTCTAGGGCACATCTCGGCGGCACAAGCTCTGCGTGAAAAGATAGCCTCTCAATGCTATGAGCTCGCGCTTCTAGCGTTCACTGCGGTACAACATAAGGTGAAACAGAGTATAGTATGGTGTAGTTTTGAATTTGTATCCTTAAACGAGGAATCACTGTTGTTCTTTCTTTTAAGGCGCCACCGGCTTTCGGTCAATAAACGCATTTTAGCCTAGTCTTTAGTATTTCAGTCTTTATTTATTTGGCTCTGGAGAGCCGCGGCACCGCGGAAATGCAGCAGCCCGTACCATGGAGTGCCCGCGGTGCCGCGATCTAGTGAACATGATAATGTGGTGAGTATATAGAGTGTCACAAAGAAAATTCATACGGTCTTTTTTACCGCAAAAATAAACTAGGCATCGCCGAACGCTCATTTATTTATTTATTTATTTACATTCCCTCAAGGTCCTGGAGGCGTTACAGAGGGGAGTGAGTGAAAAAAAAAACATTAACAAAGAGTAATAGAAGACATGATAGGTCACGGGTCACTTTCGCAAAAATAATTAATAACAGCACTTTTAAACACATCTAACGAGGGTAATAATATTAATGACGCCGGAAGGTGGTTCCACTCTGATGATGTCCTAGGAATGAAAGAATCGTGGTAGGCTGAGGTTCGAGAATGAGGAACGCCGACTTTGTACTGATGATCAATGCGTGGAGAAACGTAAGGTGGGACGAGGAAGAGTTGTCTCTTTAAGAATGGGGTTAGAATTGTATATTTTATAGAAAAGACATAGACGAGAACACTTACGGCGCAAAGAAAGTAGTGGCAGGAGAGAAGAGATTTCATGGATGATACAAGCTGTCAGCAGGCGTAGACTTCGGGGGGGCGTCGGGCTCATGCCCCCTGAGAGATCCGAGGGTCAGAGCCCCCCCCCTGGGCCCGGGCCACGATCCTTACCGAGACGCTGTTTACGTGCCGTGTAACGAGTTTCTAGTAGCGGCATGTAAAACAAAATAACGCCCACGTTGCCTTTATTGACATAATACATGGGAAATGGAATCCCAGCGTGCTTTCGTTAGCTTCAACTCTCCAGTTCTGGCGAAGAAACAACGCGTAGCAGCAGCACCCCCCCCCCCCCCCTCGGAGAACTTCTCAGCCTGCCTCTCCGGGAAAATGGAAAGTCTCACGCCGCTGCAAGCTGTACGGTGATAATTATTAAGTATGAAACGAGCGCCGCGGTTCTGAACTGACTCGAGATGGGAAGTGAGCTTCGTCTGACCAGGATCCCAGATTGAAGCTGCATACTCTAATTTTGAGCGAACCAAAGATTTGAATAATATTAGTTTGAGAAACTGGCGCTAGGGAAAAGTTACGTTTTAGGTAGCCTAACATAGAATTGGTATGTGCATGTATGGTTAATATGAATATGCCATGAGAGGTTAGAAGTAATATGCACACCGAGGTATTTATATGAAGTCACACATTCTAAAGAAACGTTATCAAGATGATAGATAAAAGGGCGAAGTGTTACGGCTGAGACACTTTCATTGCTTTACTTTTTTTGTGTTAATGTCATGGACCACAGCTTGCACCAATCAAGAACATGCATTTAAGTCGTTTTGAAGAAGGAGAGAGTCAGAATCATTCTCAGCCCAGTGGTAGAGCTAGAGGTCACAACCAGATGCCAAGTTTCAGCCCGATCCCATAACTTAATCAAAAGTTATAAGTGATTTTCTGAAAATTTCAACGGGAAAATGGAGCCCATTTTTCGCCTGTTTTCGGTTTCTGGTGCCATAGAGCCCCATGTGTTCGAAAATTCCGTCGGCCGCCATTTTACCATTGAAATTTTCAGAAAATCAGTTATAAATTTTGATCGGATTATCGGATCGGGCTGAAACTTTGGCATCTGGTTGTGACCCTAGCTCTACCTTTGGGCGGAGAATGAGCGTTCGGCGGTGCCTAGTTTATTTTTGCGGTAAAAAAATACCGTGTAAATTTTCTTTTGTGACACCCTGTACATGGATGATGACGACGACATGTATTGTTGGTATTGGGGAGGATGGCAGTCCGATTCGCAGAAGTCCAGATTTCGTGGAGGTGGGTTGGGCGGGTCAGCAGCGAGCCATGGGGATCTGGCACGCCGTTCGATCGGTGCATGAAGGAGCCCCAGAAACATGATGGCGCTGTTGCTCACTGGCATAGGCGTGCGCACAGGGGGACAGGGGGGGCGGCCGCCCCCTTAATCATCTAGGGGAGGGGCGCAAAGTTGGCCCGACTCAGGGCGCGACTACGCCGGCGGTATGGTTTCTTTTTCGACGGCATAAAACACCGACGGGGGGGGGGGCGCTCTGGGGAAACCTCGCCCCCCCCCCCCCCTAATGAACAATCCTGCTCACGCCTATGCTCACTGGGGTCCACTGGGGTCAAAGCACCAGGCTCCAAGGAGGTAGCCCAGTCAAAGTAGAAGCTGCCGCTTCCGAGGAACCAGGGCTCTGATTGAGCTGGATTGAGGCACCGCCGTCGCCCGGTGTGTCATCCTCTCAACGTCGTCGTCGTTGTGTTCTTTATTTATACGCGTATATATGTATAAATAAAATAAGATAAATAAAAAGACATACAATCGAACGGCCAGCGGCGCGCCGTTCTAGTTATATTTCTAGTTATTTCTAGTTATACGCGCCTGAAAGAATTTTGTTCAGTTTGTGTCTGTAACCGAGCTAAAACTTTACGTACACAGGCTAATTCAAAGCAAAATATATACAATGCAAGTGTTTCTGACCCTACATAACATTTGCTTATATTTGAAATCTAGGGCACAAATGTTGATTGAAAACATCTAATTATTATATAGTCATATTATAACCGCCACATTCTTAGTCAATATGCTGTCACAAACGCATCGTACAAATCTTTTTTCGATAAGCCTATGCAAAGGTAGCTTGGCCGCAAGCTTCTTGGTGCACGGCGGAGTGTCAACTTTACAGGGGCAAAAAGCGGGCCGAATTTGAAAGCCTTGAGGAATAAAACGTATTAATTAAAATACCAAACTTTTAACTGCGGTGTGTGCTATGAGTCGGAAGCTACTATATTTTTCGGGAACTTTACGATTCTTCATTTCAGTGAGAATAAATTTAATATTTTGTCAAAGTGGACCATAGGACCCAATGCAACAATATTATATCGGGCCCAGGAATAAAAAGTATACAATCCTGAGGTTCAATGTAAGTATTAAATAAGAGTATATTAGTGCCCTCTATTGATATCCCGGGGAACGTTAGGATTTCTGCAGTAGTTTGACTGAAATTATCATTTTACTGCGCTTTTGCTGAGAATATATCCAAGAGAGGGCGCAAGGAGACCGTGTCTAGGAATGCTGGGGATGAAGGAAAAGTCCATAGAATGTACTTTGTTATCTAAAAAATAACTAGTATTAAGAAATATAGAGCAAAGACAGTTGACACAGGATTTTTGTTGACCCTAGCAAAGCTTTCGATTCTCTTAACCATACAACGCTCATTGATAAACTTTCTTATTGTGGTGTAGGAGGCACGTCTTTGTGACTTATTCTTCATACCTAGAACATCGCAAAAAGTTTGGTGTTCCACAGGGCAGTACACTTCGCCCACTTCTGTTCAATCAGTATAATAATGACATCGTCAACATCTGTCAACACTCACGTTTCATAATGTATGCAGGTGATTCTAGTAGTGTGATTACTGCAGCGAATATTGATGAACTGATAATTAAAGGTAATGCTGTCTTATAGAAGTTTCTTTTATGATCAGAACAAAACGGCCTTGAAATAAATACTACTAAAACGGAAGCGATTGTATTTAGATTAGTAAATAAACACATTGATACTGATTATGCGTTTAAAATTGGTAGCAGCCAGATTGAAATAGTAAGCTATCATAAAACGCTGGGCGTCATTTTTTCAGAGTATATGCGATGGGATCATCATATAGAATTTCTAACTCACAAACTGTCAAAGGTAGCTGGCATTATCGGTCACTGTCACTCTCTTCTGCCTACAAAAGTTAAGATTCAAATTTATCATGCTCTGTTTGGCTCACAGATTAACTACCGCCATTTAGTCTGGGGCTCAGCGACAAAAACTAATATAAACAAACTAATGATTCTTCAGAAAAAAATGCTTCGTTTTATTGCAGATGTTTCATACGACACACATGCCGAACCTCTATTTTTGAGCTACAATATGTCATGACAATTTTCAGTGTTTATGACTATCATTTGGTATTTGCTTACGCTTTTTCAACTTTGGAGTTTATTGCTTTCTTGATGGGTTCTAGTAATCCTGACTAAACGTGAATCAGTCATCAATGTTCGTCACAGAGAATTCTGGAACGTTCCTCATTTTCGTGCAAATTAGTGCACTGCCGTCTCTTGCTCATAACTTACTGACACTGCTTAACAGCATTTCCATTAACCGCATTATATTCATTGTATAAATAAAAATAAAAAAACAGAGAGCACTTTTTTTGTTTTGTATAGGTAAATAGAACTGTTTGTGCGTGAATTAGATAGAAGTGAACATCTTAGGAAGAAACAGATGTTCACCTCAAACCAATTAGCCCAATACGTCACATTGTTGATAGGAAGGTTTTCAGTTGTTTTAACACGAATTTGTATGAAATCTGTTGAGTTGCTTTGTATAATTTTTAGAAATGTTTAACTAGTATTGCTTTAAAATCGTGCATTCCCTATACTACGTGCAAGGGCACCGAACCCAGTCGAGCTAGCTCTTAATAGCTTTTTGTCCGGTGTCCTCGGCATAATGTTGCTGAAATAAAGTTCAATCTAATTCAATTCAACCAGATGCCAAGGTTTCAGAACTAACCATTATCTTATCTAAAAAGTTATAACCAATTTTCTAAAATTTAAAATGGGAAAATGGGGCCCGTTTTTGCCTGTTTTCAGTAACTGGTGCTATTGAGCTCCATCGATTCGAGAGCTTGTCGGCCGCCGCCATTTTCCTATTAGAAAATTTTAGAAAATTGCTTATAACTTCCTAAGGATATAACGGTCAGTTTCGAAACCTTGGCGTCTGGTTCGAACCGTTAGCGCTACATTTGAGCGGAAAATCAGCGTCACAATGCAGTTCATAACAACAACAAAAAAAAGCTGTGTGTGTGTGTGAGGGGGGGGGGGGGCAACGTATTTTGATATTACAAACCTACAACTACTTGAGGCTGAGTGGTGAGCAAATGTTTATTCACCCTTAAATGAATAAACGAGTCAACTTGGTTTAGGTATGGGTGGTACGTATAGGCGACACATTGGCGATTTACAAACTATGGTCCAGCTGCTGTGTGGCTCACGTGAGGCTCTACGCACCCGTTCTTCTTCTCTTTTTTTTTTTTTGTATTTCTGAAAATTTAATTTTTGGAGAAGTGGGCATTTATTAGAAATAAACCGGATACAAGCCATATTTGCAATGAAGCTAATCTCGTAGAAACACACTCCGAATGTCGCCAAAGAGCACACTTTGAAAATGCGAAAAAAAGGACGTTTGAAAAATGTCACTTCGTCGCATCATCACTCCAAGTTATTGTTGTTATTTCCGACAGCCTTTTTGGCACTTAGCCAAAGAGGGTACGCAAGCCATGAACTCAGGCCTTCTTCCTCTTTCTCTGCAAGCGCGCGCTACTTGATCGCGCGCATTCATCGAACCATTCGTCAGGTAAGACGACTGGGTTTTGGTCGGCGCATTAATTCGTTATTTACTACGCAGCTCGGGGTGAAGGGTTGGACAGAAATTTCATTTAGCCGCTCACCGTTTGTCTGTAGCCCGTAGGTGTTTCAGTTCATGTACCAGTACAGCGTCCAGTAGCGTTCTCTCTACTGAGCGCAGGGGCTGTATGGCTTGTGATCAAGCGAAGAATAGAAGTAACCGTCAACGGTGCGTAATTATGTCACGTGAAGTCAAAGGAGTACCCGAAGCCAAAGCGTACGATCGGTTTACGGAGGTATTTTATTACACTGTATATTCTGTATGCGCGGTAAACTAACCTGAGTATTAAAAACAAACCCTTGCTAGTGATAATATCAGAACACCATGGCCCTTAAATGGCTAGAATGGCTGCCGCGATCGCAGAATCAGGAAACGTTTCGAAACCTGATTGATTCTTTGTCAGTCAAAAAAGAAAAGAAACAAATTGGGGCGTGGGTATGTTTAAACAGCCTGAACTTAGTCTGCGCCTCAACCAGGGCCTTACACAAGAAAATTTCTTTGGGGGGGGGGGGGTTTCTGGAACACGTGGCCATCTCGAATGGCCGTTTTTTGTATTTACTTTTTTATAAAAACAGAAGCATGTGATCGGCCTTTAATTAACAATAGCGAGCAACGAAATGTTTCACATGCACCATCACAGCGGGAGTGAATTGTTTCAAAGCTTACTTTCAGCTTATGACAAAATTTATTTATTTGCCCAAACTCCGCCCCGGCCCCAGTAAACATGACTTGGGTGAGAGGGAACCGGGGGTAAGAGAATAAGAAAAATATATACAGCCATACTTGACCCAGCTCCCTAACCGCAGCCCTGCGCATCCTCCGCAGGGTCCGGTGACACTCGGAACCCTCGGAACGAATCTTCGTCATTCTCTTTCCATCCTCTTTTCACCGCGCGAAACACCCCATACCCCGGCAGGCCCCCAAAGCCCCTCAGGCGTCACACGCTCGCGGTGTTCTGGAAAGTTGGACTAACGAACAGAGAACCGATACGAGCTTCCCTCAAACGTACGTGTTTATTGCTCAGCGAACATTTCTTCTGTGGTCACCTTATCATAGACCGCAGAGGGCGCTACGAGCCATCCCAGCCAATCCAGCTCTGAGTGTCACCTTACCCTCTGTGGTGTGCTATGCGAAGCTCAAGGTCATGTGATTCTCTCTCAGCCCTCGATTGGCGAAGACGGTCTCTAGCATCAGCTACGTTCCACTGTGCGGTGGAACGTAGCGTGGTATGAGGATGGGAAAGCGAGGCGCCCGGGGATCTTCTGCCGAGGGGGACGGCTCCCAGGCACTTGGATGAGAGGGGAAAACAGGAGGGCGCTATCGGAGTGGTTCCGAAAAGACCGGTCGTGGCCGGGTGCGTTGCGGTATTCGGGGCGCGGCGAAGACGCGCTGGAATTCACGCGCCTCTGCTTAGCAGTAATAGTAAGGAGTGCTGCGTTGTATATACAGGCACACGTGCACCCCTCCAGCGGGTCCCCCACTCGGTCTCCCGATCCAGTGACTTTAGCGAAATCGAGGCCACCCGGGCCTCTTTCGAAATGCGCCCATCGCTCCTCCCGCCCCCAGCCGGCAGTGAAAGGCGGGGGGGGGGGGTTGCTGGAATATATTTCCGGGGGGGGGGGGTTCGAACCCCGAAACCCTCCCTGGGTACGCCCTGCCCTCAACTGACGACTTGTCTATCAGCTGTAGATGAGAAATGTAGACAGTGAAGTACAACCGCTAGCCTGGGGTCTTTAACGTGCACCACACAGTAGTGATACACGACCGTACGCCGGTACGATGCTCATCCAGATCGAAACGGGCAGGGAGCGGGGATAGAACCCAGGATCCCTGGGTTCTGCAGCACGAACTTTCGCTCTACGTGGTCCGAGCTTGCTGTGCGATAGGCTCCGCTAGCCCACTCGGCCACCGATCCCCCCCCCTTTTTTTTGTCCGTCAGACTGACGAAGGGTCTACCAGGTGCCGAAACGTTTCCTGGTGCTGTGATCGCCACAGAAGATCCTAACCATCTAAGGGCAACGGCTTGTTTTGTGACAGCATCGCACCATGCTGGCGATCATATTCATACTTGTTCTTGAGAAGAAAAAACAATTCGATGATGCGATAACGCATGCTACAGAAGTCTATGTCCGGGAAGAAGCTTGCCGGTGTTTCGACAGACCCTGCAGAGAAAAGCCTGCCGGTATTTCGACAGACCCGTGCAGAGAAAAGCTCACCTTGAAATAAATTTTAAAGGGGTGGTGAAACGATATTCAGTTGGATACTCGCACTCAACGCCATTGACCAAGAAACCTCTTTATTGCGGCGTAATTTCGAGGATAAAAGCGAGCATTTTCTTTTCATCCTCTCCTTCGCAAAACTTGATGACGTTGCTGGGGGTTCGCAGTGTCGGCAAAGTCCCCCAGTGACGATATTTGAATGCGGCTCATATAGACTGGACCCGACCATTGCGTGAACACTCGATTTGGGCTCGTGATACCGGTAGTGGCTCGTGTCCAATCGGGATGCAATGACGGCATTTCGAACCCTAACAATGTCTGGAACTCAGCGCGTGCCCTGTGCTTTGATAACCCTAGCGCGTGGCTATGATCAACATTGGCGGCATATATAGTCGGCTCCAAATCACGTGGCCGCTTGTTCTGGCTGCGAGTTGAGGGGGTGAATGCTGCTCGTTTTTCTTTAATATTTTCTGCGACTTTTGTTGCGTGGGGAGAAAAACAAACGCGTGTTTCATTGGTCATAAACGTGAAGGGTTCGTTCTAAGCGGTATTCGCGCAAAGTAGAAAAAATCGTTGCACCAGACCCTTTAACGCACGGTCGTCATCATTTTAGAGAAGTTGTAAAACAGGCTGTGTTTGTACATTTCAAAATAAGGCATTAACATAAACTTGCTTCATTTTCCATTCAGAATGCCTAAGATATTCAAAGCGTTTCTTTCTAAACAAATGGCGACACGCATGATGACGCCAACGGGTCTTTATCGCAGGCTCGTCACTTTGCCGACACTATGGCAGAGCCTGAAAATCAGGTGAGGATCTTGTTTTTGTTTTGTCACCAACGTCGTCAGCTGCGTTCCTGCTTAGATTGTTTGCTTTCTTGTTTTCTTTTAATAAATGTTTTAATATCAGTGTAATTCATCTGAGTACAAAACATTCTTCTGCAGAGAATATGTGATTGATGCAGGTATAATTCGAAATGAGGACGGAAAAAATAAAAAAAGAGTCGGGACCGACGTCGCGCAGCTTGAAAGAAGCGTTCAAAGCAGGGCAAACTCAAAAGCAAACCTGAGCCGTGTGTCGTTTCCCCTAGCTGCAACTTCTCTCTCGTTGTTTGGTGCATTGCCATGGCTAAGCGAAATCAAACTCTCTCAACCATCTTCTCTGATAGGTTTTATTTTGCTCAGACAACTGTCAGAGTATAGAGCAATTATAACAATTACTCTTCGATTTGGCAGATTTGATATTTGACGGTGGAACCAGGCGCTGGCAAACGATGGCCTTTCTGCTTCTATATTCCTACGCGACATTTGTGTACATAGGCATCTAGGTAGTAAAGCGTACATAGTAGCAAATGTATTCAAATACTCCTAATTACCTTTGCTACTATACATGCTTCTCTAGCTATGATGCCTAGTAGCACAGATGTCTGTATCAGCAGTGAGGTCATATTTTGTCTATGTCCTGTTTCCATCTTCGAATATTGCATCTAATAATTGTTGAAAAAGAAAATAAACACACGAAATTTTATTCCATTGATGTAAACGAGAGAAAATGTAAAATTATGAAACTAAAACAGAGAACATCTTTTCTTGGGCTTTCACAGTAAATCCTTTCACGAAACTTGTAATTTTGCAGAAATTAACTTCCTCGTATTTTTCTGTACTTGATTTAACGGAACTTGTGTATTTTATATAAATTGCCTTTGGTTTTTCTGTAACTGCTTTCAGAGAACTTCGGTTTTGCATAAAGTTTCTGTTAGTGAGAAACAAAAAAAGTATGTTAAATAACCGAAAAATTGAAAACAGAAAACATTGCTTTACAGAAATGTTCTGGCAAACCAGCTGCCAGACTTTTTTTTTTTTTCACACAACTTTTTTTTTTTTACAGTGCACAGAATAGAGTTTTTTTAGTTGTCCCGCTTCAAGTGTGAGTTTCCTATGGCGGGCTTCCGTCATGCTTTGACTGCACTCCTGGTGCTCACGAGGCGCCGCAGTGTTCTCGAAGTTGGGAAGATCGAGCAGGAGGCGGGAAGACCTCCTGCCGTTTTTATTCGTCAGTGAATATGAGCGCAGTCAAAATACAAATGTTCGCGGGTCCTATGTTTTTTTGTGTTTGTTTTCTATCGATTTTGACCCCACAGCATTTTTCTCGAAAGCTACTTACACTCGTACCCTGTTTTCAAGTTTACAAGCGTCACGTAGCTCGGAACAACCTGGAAAGCATGTTGTACTTAGGATTCCGTGCTTTCACGGGTTTATTTTTGCAGAAATTCGAAGTAAGTTTTTTGAAGTTTACTTTAAGCTGGAAACTCGGGGTATATATTATTCATATATTTTCACTCGTTATAAAAGCACAACCCCTTCCTCTAAGAAACACAAATAGTATGGTCCATACTGGAAACAGGAAACAGTGGCTTTCGTTGGGGTCCGGAGCCGGCTTGCTAGAAACAGCGTCTCAGCCAACGTTACTAGAACTCTCAGTTGGGAAACTCACCGCTTGAAACCTGGGCCGCTGGCGTCCACCGAGACCGAGCTAAATGCGACAACAGCGCCGCCCTTTATCATTTGTCTTAACTGTGGTCGCCTTAAGCTTTTAGAAAGCATGTTTTTGCGTAAAAACTAACGGAAAAAAACTTTGTTTGTAGTAACTTTTGTTGGAGTTTAGTACAGAATGGGGGGCGCGTGTTGTTTTCTAAAATCTTTAGTTCGGAAGGTTTTGCAGTATAATTAATATTGTTTTTATGCAACCCTGCCTCAGCGGGGTTACCGCGGCGCGTCCGCTTGAGAGTCGGGGCGGTACCTCGAAACCCCTTCCACAGTATCTATTCTGGCCCCAAAATGGCCGATTAGAACGAAAATGGAAGTCACGTGCAGTTCCTGGACCGGCTGCTGCGGGAGAAGTGGCGGCGTTGAGATCGCCATTAGCTCGGTTCTCGTGGACGGATCGGTGCCACTTTTTCAGAGCAGTCTCTATGGCAGTTTCCCAACTGAGTGGTTCTATACTTCGTTTCACCTTATGTTGTACCGCAGCGAAGGCTAGAAGCGCGAGCTCATAGCGCTTGGCAGCCGCTCTTAAGTCACGAGAGCTTGTGCCGCCGAGATGTGCCCCAGAGCAAGGAGCTCGCGCTTGTAGCCTTTCCTGCGGTACATCATAAGGTGAAACAGAGTATAGTAACGTTGGTCTCAGCTGAGACTGGGGAAGAAAGCACAGCCAAAGCCAGCGCACGAGCTGAGCGGGACTCAAGCCGCGTCTCAAGCAGGGACGGCGCTAGAGGGAGGTGAGGCCGGGTGGCGGGCGCCTCCCCTCAAATTAGTCCTGCCACCCCAAAAATATGCCAGCCTTTACATACCCCCCTCCTAATTTTCGTGCGCAGACCCGCGTGCACACTACATGGTTCGTCATTTTCCTAATTTCCTCGTCCCATAGAAAAGGCATTAGCTTGAGGGATAGCCAGCCTAAAGAGGCCCAACTTGATCCCGGACGTTTCCAAATTTTTCGTGCCGTCCGCTTTTATTTTTTATGTACCCTGTGAAGAAAGATACATAATTGTCTGTATGGCTTGCGGAGGAAGAAGCGTCGTCTACCTGCCGTCTGTCGCGAACCATAAAACACTTCCCAAAAGTAGCGTCGCCCAAGTGATTACACGGAGACTTAAAATCCCATCTGCACTGCGCCTTCACTTCGTGCCTGCCAGGCAAAGGAACTCAACGGCACTCTTCGATTTCTAACCGTGGAAATCTCCCAAAGTCCTGAGACGCTCGAGCCGACTGGCTGACTCGACGCATCGAAGCCTCCCCATGAGAGGCTTCGATGCGTCGAGGTTATCCTAGCTGCGTATTTCAAGTCTCTACGACTGTGTTTACGACGGGTCCTTGAAGCAGCTTTGCTGACGGCGACTGTGTGCCTGTCTGAGTGCTCGGGAGACTACCTCAGGAGATTGGAGGAAAACTGAAAGTGTTTGTGAATTTGGGGCGAAGGGGGGGGGGGGGGGGGGGGCAAATTAATGTTGCCAGCTTGGAGTCATCTCAGTCCGTTCGTTTATGTGCTCTTCCTAAATCCACACCCCGCCCTGGGGAACTGAAGAACGCGCTACTTGAAAGGAGAATTTTGTGGAATTTCTCGTGCTCTCTGATAGTGTTGGCGGTAACGCGTTACATGTAACGGCGTTACCGGTAACGCGTTACTTTTTGGTAACGAAGTAACGTACTCGTTACTTTTCCAAAGAAGTAACGGGTAACGTACTTACGTTACTTATTTTGAGTAACGTGTAACGAAATTACGTTACGTTACTTTACTTCCTAAAACTTAAAAAACAATTTTTTTGTGTGTTTTTAAGTGCTCAGTCATAAATTCCTTAGTCAAAAAATGCCGCTGTCCTCCACATCGAGCGCATCCGTTGAACGCCTATTTAGCGTAGGCGCGGACGTGTTTACCAAGAAGCGAGGTAGAATGTCAGATGCCAACTTCGAAATTCAGCTGTTGCTGAAGTACAACAGAGGACTGTGCTTCGGGTAACGGAGGAACTTGGTCACAGCAACTATCTGTACTTCGACATGTTGTGAATAAAATATATTCGAAGTTTCAATCTCGGCTGGTCTTAATTTCTGTGCTAATGAGGGAGTCCGGTTCTTCTGTTAAGTTCCGTGCCAACATGTTATAAATCAGCTTCATATATACTTCCGCGTTTTTTCTTGTAACTATTCGGGTGAAACCCTAAAAAGAGAGGGTAATTAAGTTTCCGCATGGACATATTTTAGCTATGGCGCTTACGCACATACCAAACGTGGAAACAGCAAATGTTTTAGTTCGTGAATAAAAAGTAACGCAACAGTAACGTGCGTTACTTTTTATCAGTAACGGTAACGGTAACGCGTTCCTTTTATTTTGAGGTAACGTAGGTCGGTAACGCGTTACTTTTATTTGCAAGTAACGAGTAACGTATTTAGTTACTTTTTTCGGTAACGCCTACAACACTGTCTGATACTAATCGAGCCCACCAGTGCTTTTCTTTCGAGATTCTTTCTGCAGCCCCGTACCGGTGCCTGACGCCATCCGAGCTCCACCGCGGGGCCAACCACTTGGTGCCGAGAACATTGAGGAATACTCGAAGAATTCCCCTGGGTGCGCTATGGCATCCAGTCATCCGATTAGTGACTTCTTCCAACAAACAGCAACGAAGCGGAACGCAATTCAGAAAACGCCTCCGATTTTGAACCTGATGGAGAGTGGATCGCGTGTGCAAGCGCTGAGGAACATCGATGTGAGTCTTCATGCATGATAGCGATGGCGGCGGACCGATTGTCAACTTTCAGAACGAAGAACACAAAGTCTGGGTCTTCTGAACTGAAGACAGAAATACCACCGGATGTAGCCCGAACAGCTTTTGTCAGTACAGCCTCTGCTGGTCTCTTCCGACCAACTGTGGCGATAATTCAAGGACTTTCAAGTTCGACTGGCGCACCAGCTTTCCGTGGTTTGAGTACAGTGTGTCTTTTGAATTCTGATTTTTGTTTTTGCGGTACGATGTTTTCCACTAATAACGGACAGAACAGAGGAAGTGCTGAATTTTGACAGAGGGCTATCGAAACTGGAAGAAAGTTCTTAAAGAACAGGCGGACTACGACGGCACTCCAACAGTGCGGCACGCGAGATGTCCCAAACATCATCGGCTTCCTTCAAGCAGATGAAGAAAAGTAGCGTGGACAAATCGGTCGCGGTGTACTTACCTCAGCCAGGCGAGTATTCAGCAAAGGGAGAATCGGCCCTACATCTACGTGATCGCTGACGTGCTTCGGTTTTCTGCGGTGCAGGGACTGCCCAAAGAGCAGATCATGAGTCACGGCAAGCGTGATCGTGCTTATTTGGTATTGCGGATTGCAAACATACCTGAATATTTAGCCTGTGAAATGCATTAACCAGAGTTGTAGATATGTTGTAAAATAATGAAATAAACCGAGCTGATATCTATTAAAACTCCCTAAGTGACTTGGTGCCCGCAGTCGATACTGCCGGGAGTGGCTAGGGCACTACCAAAGTCATCGTCCCTGAATATATTTTCTTCTCGTTGAATCGAAAGCCCATGCCTCCCCGAAAATGCCGTGCGCCTCCCCACTGCCCCCCCCCCCCCCCAATATGAAAAGCCTGGCGCCGTCCCTGGTCTCAAGACGCTCACGAGCAACACCCTTTGCAGTGCTTTCTTTCACCTATACTCTGTTTCATACTTAGCGTGCAACGCCGTCAAAGCTGCTGGCACGAGCGTGGGGCTTGATCTCGTTGATAATTTGCACGCGCTCTCGCGCAAACAAAATCATAGATGAAGCCACGCGCTCGCGCCAGTAGCTTTAAAAGCGTTGCACGCTAAGTATGAAACAGAGTTTAGACTCACCTTTCACCCAGCTTCAGCTGAGACGCTGTTCTAGAAGGCAGGCCCGAAAGTGCATTCCCCATTGTAGTAAATTCTTGACGAGATGAACGAGGAATTCCCATTTGTCAAAATCTAAAATAAAATAATAAAAAACTAAAGTGCGCCTTTTCTTTTTCTTTTTTTTTTTTTTTACTATTAGCTTAGTGCTTTTACGAACTTTATTCTCAAAACACCCCGTCCTTCTTCTTTTCTTTTTAATTCGGTTTTGAAATTTTGAGTTTTTCGGATAAATCCGAATTGTCGAAAATTTTACCGGCGAGTGTTTTTCGGAGTTTATCGTATTTACCCGAAACCACAGAATCATACAATAGCCATAGATTTATTATAATGTACGCTAGAGGTTCAAGTGGCGCTAGTGTGCTGACGCAAATTGAAGCAGACAGCAACCAGGCCAAAATGGACTTCCGGTAATGCATTTTAATGGGAAAGAGGGAGTGCATTTTCTCCCTGCTCTCCATTAAAAGAGTAAATACCCCGAATAATTCGTACGTACTATATGTAGCTTGGAAATTTCTCAGTCATGCCGGTGAAATAAGTGGTCAGTTACGGCGTTTATTTTTCAAATTCATCGCATTAAAAACGGTGCTTTAACGGCTTCGTACGTGTATTTATGTGCACTGTCGGACACTG
Organism: Ixodes ricinus; assembly: GCA_037355805.1. Classification (NCBI taxonomy): domain Eukaryota; kingdom Metazoa; phylum Arthropoda; class Arachnida; order Ixodida; family Ixodidae; genus Ixodes; species Ixodes ricinus. Next base: position 53,689 of record JAZHYW010009163.1, read on the forward strand.
TTTGCGCGAACACGACGTCGGCGCTTTTCAGCACGAGGGATATGCGTGCCAAAGGAACGAAGGACATCTGTAAAATAAGGGATACGGTAAGAACTACGCAGTAACACTGGATCAGTAACTCCTCGTGCATGCAGGCGATCAAAATAAATTGAAGGCCACGTATATATTCCGATTTTAATAGGCAATACCGCTTTGTTTTTCTGCTCGTGAAGGTGCTCGAAGATGTTTCTTCTGCATTGAAAACATCACCCGCACACTCGAAATCTTTGAGAATAAGTGCCTGATAAAAGCTGCCCGGCAGAGAAAACAATACGAAGAGACACATTTCATACCCCACGTACTTTATTCTTTATTTGAATGTTTTTATCCGCTCATGCACGACGGGGTCATTTTCATATAGTGACAGGACTGGCATATTATCAATACATAAGCGTCACCGGTATGCTGGCGAGCCTTGAACTCACTCTATATTCTTTTCGATAGTTATTTTGCTTGGAATCGTCGCTTGTTTTTACACACCTGCTGCGGAACACATGTTTGGGACTGAAATGCAGCGAAGTTAAACATCGATCAGGGATGAAGAAAATGCGCTAAGTAAAGCAATTACACTTTCAAAATGCTAATCAAGGCACATACTATTCGGTACGACCCAAATAACCAAAGCGTTCCGTGTTATTATCCGGCGAAGAGACAAAATGCACGCGCGTTTTCCCATAGGAATGCACAGGAGCACCGCAAAAATAGACTGGTTGCTGTCTGCTTCAATTTGCGTTACGGAAGTCGCATAGACACTAGCGCCAGTTGAACCTCTAGCGTACATTATAATAACTTTATGACTACAGCACTCCAAAACTGAAGAAAAAGAAAAGAAAAAAGAAACAGGCATGATACAAAATTCCTTTAGTTTAGGCCATACCTTTCAGTAACGGCCGGTTGGCTGCTCATCTTACAACAATAGCGCGTGCTTATATTCTGCGCAATGCTCCGATTTCTAATCAGAGTAAATGTCCAGTTTGGCTAGCCCAGATCTCTTTTATTTTTTTCGCTGCTAAAACAAAATCAGACTGAGGCCATTTTTGTTATTCACCCTCGCTTAGTGTCCCTCGGTTAAATTATCTGCTTACATAACCTCACCGTGCAGTCCGCCGCGAATCCGAGCAGCACAACTGTGCCACCGGAGAGCTCGGACTCCGACAGTGATGCCTCGGCGCCGCCGCTGCCGCCGCTGCCGTCTCCGCCACTGCCGCCGCTGCCGTCTCCTCCGCAGCCGCCGCTGCCACCTCCAAGGACAAGTGCTCCCCAAACCCCGCCCCAGCAAGTCTCGGGCTCAGCACCACTGTCTGCACTCCAGATAAGGTGATCCTTCGAGATCAGCAGACACCGGACACAGCCACTCTCCCCTATAGTCGCGAAGTCTCCTCCCACCCCTTTCCACTTTAGCGGTGCGAACGGTGGAGAGCAGACGACCTCCTCTCCACCGTTCGCTCCGCTGAAGTAGAAAAGGGTGGGAGGAGCTTCCACTTCGTTCTTAATACCTGTCACCGACTATAGAAGATTAGCCCGTCGGTGACAGGCATTAAGAACGAAAGTGGACGCTCCTCCCACCCTTTTCTACTTCAGCGGAGCGAACGGTGGAGAGGAGGTCGTCTGCTCTCCACCGTTCGCACCGCTAAAGTGGAAAGGGGTGGGAGGAGCTTCGCGACTATAGGGAGAGTGGCTGTGTCCGGTGTCTGCTGATCTCGAAGGATCACCTTATCTGGAGTGCAGACAGTGGTGCTGAGCCCCGAGACTTGCTGGGGCGGGGTTTGGGGAGCACTTGTCCTTGGAGGTGGCAGCGGCGGCAGCGGCGGAGACGGCAGCGGCGGCAGTGGCGAGACGGGCGGCGAGCGGCGGCGCCGAGGCATCACTGTCGGAGTCCGAGCTCTCCGGTGGCACAGTTGTGCTGCTCGGATTCGCGGCGGACTGCACGGTGAGGTTATGTAAGCAGATAATTTAACCGAGGGACACTAAGCGAGGGTGAATAACAAAAATGGCCTCAGTCTGATTTTGTTTTAGCAGCGAAAAAAATAAAAGAGATCTGGGCTAGCCAAACTGGACATTTACTCTGATTAGAAATCGGAGCATTGCGCAGAATATAAGCACGCGCTATTGTTGTAAGATGAGCAGCCAACCGGCCGTTACTGAAAGGTATGGCCTAAACTAAAGGAATTTTGTATCATGCCTGTTTCTTTTTCTTTTCTTTTTCTTCAGTTTTGGAGTGCTGTAGTCATAAAGTTATTATAATGTACGCTAGAGGTTAAACTGGCGCTAGTGTCTATGCGACTTCCGTGACGCAAATTGAAGCAGACAGCAACCAGTCTACTTTTGCGGTGCTCCTGTGCATTCCTATGGGAAAACGCGCGTGCATTTTGTCTCTTCGCCGGATAATAACACGGAACGCTTTGGTTATTTGGGTCGTACCGAATAGTATGTGCCTTGATTAACATTTTGAAAGTGTAATTGCTTTACTTAGCGCATTTTTCTTCATCCCTGATCGATGTTTAACTTCGCTGCATTTCAGTCCCAAACATGTGTTCCGCAGCAGGTGTGTAAAAACAAGCGACGATTCCAAGCAAAATAACTATCGAAAAGAATATAGAGTGAGTTCAAGGCTCGCCAGCATACCGGTGACGCTTATATATTGATAATATGCCAGTCCTGTCACTATATGAAAATGACCCCGTCGTGCATGAGCGGATAAAAACATTCAAATAAAGAATAAAGTACGTGGGCTATGAAATGTGTCTCTTCGTATTGTTTTCTCTGCCGGGCAGCTTTTATCAGGCACTTATTCTCAAAGATTTCGAGTGTGCGGGTGATGTTTTCAACGCAGAACAAACATCTTCGCAGCATCTTCACGAGCAGAAAGAACAAAGCGGTACTTGCTTATTTAAAATCGGAATATATTACGTGGCCTTCAATTAATTTTGATCGTACATGCACGGGTAGTTACTGATCCAGTGTTACTGCGTAGTTCTTACCGTCTCCCTTAATTTCCAGATGTCCTTCGTTCCTTTGGCACGCATATCCCTCATGCTGAAAAGCGCCGACGTCGTGTTCGCGCTAACAGTGTCCGACAGTGCACATAAATACACGTACGAAGCCGTTAAAGCACCGTTTTTAATGCGATGAATTTGAAAGATAAACGCCGTAACTGACCACTTATTTCACCGGCCTGACTGAGAAATGTTCCAAGCTACCTAGTACGTACGAATTATTCGGGATATTTGCTCTTTTAATGGAGAGCAGGGAGAAAATGCACTCCCTCTTTCCCATAGAAATGCATTACCGGAAGTCAATTTTGGACTGGTTGCTGTCTGCTTCAATTTGCGTCAGCACACTAGCGCCACTTGAACCTCTAGCGTACATTATAATAACTCTATGGCTATTGTATGATTCTGTGGTTTCGGGTAAATACGATAAACTCCGAAAAACACTCGCCGGTAAAATTTTCGACAATTCGGATTTATCCGAAAAACTCAAAATTTCAAAACCGAATTAAAAAGAAAAGAAGAAGGACGGGGTGTTTTGAGAATAAAGTTCGTAAAAGCACTAAGCTAATAGTAAAAAAAAAAAAAAAGAAAAAGAAAAAGGCGCACTTTAGTTTTTTATTATTTTATTTTAGATTTTGACAAATGGGAATTCCTCGTTCATCTCGTCAAGAATTTACTACAATGGGGAATGCACTTTTCGGGCCTGCCTTCTAGAACAGCGTCTCAGCTGAAGCTGGGTGAAAGAGTGAGTCTAAACTCTGTTTCATACTTAGCGTGCAACGCTTTTAAAGCTACTGGCGCGAGCGCGTGGCTTCATCTATGATTTTGTTTGCGCGAGAGCGCGTGCAAATTATCAACGAGATCAAGCCCCACGCTCGTGCCAGCAGCTTTGACAGCGTTGCACGCTAAGTATGAAACAGAGTATAGGTGAAAGAAAGCACTGCAAAGGGTGTTGCTCGTGAGCGTCTTGAGACCAGGGACGGCGCCAGGCTTTTCATATTGGGGGGGGGGGGGGGCAGTGGGGAGGCGCACGGCATTTTCGGGGAGGCATGGGCTTTCGATTCAACGAGAAGAAAATATATTCAGGGACGATGACTTTGGTAGTGCCCTAGCCACTCCCGGCAGTATCGACTGCGGGCACCAAGTCACTTAGGGAGTTTTAATAGATATCAGCTCGGTTTATTTCATTATTTTACAACATATCTACAACTCTGGTTAATGCATTTCACAGGCTAAATATTCAGGTATGTTTGCAATCCGCAATACCAAATAAGCACGATCACGCTTGCCGTGACTCATGATCTGCTCTTTGGGCAGTCCCTGCACCGCAGAAAACCGAAGCACGTCAGCGATCACGTAGATGTAGGGCCGATTCTCCCTTTGCTGAATACTAGCCTGGCTGAGGTAAGTACACCGCGACCGATTTGTCCACGCTACTTTTCTTCATCTGCTTGAAGGAAGCCGATGATGCTTGGGACATCTCGCGTGCCGCACTGTTGGAGTGCCGTCGTAGTCCGCCTTTTTTTTAAGAACTTTCTTCCAGTTTCGATAGCCCTCTGTCAAAATTCAGCACTTCCTCTGTTCTGTCCGTTATTAGTGGAAAACATCGTACCGCAAAAACAAAAATCAGAATTCAAAGACACACTGTACTCAAACCACGGAAAGCCGGTGCGCCAGTCGAACTTGAAAGTCCTTGAATTATCGCCACAGTTGGTCGGAAGAGACCAGCAGAGGCTGTACTGACAAAAGCTGTTCGGGCTACATCCGGTGGTATTTCTGTCTTCAGTTCAGAAGACCAGACTTTGTGTTCTTCGTTCTGAAAGTTGACAATCGGTCCGCCGCCATCGCTATCATGCATGAAGACTCACATCGATGTTCCTCAGCGCTTGCACACGCGATCCACTCTCCATCAGGTTCAAAATCGGAGGCGTTTTCTGAATTGCGTTCCGCTTCGTTGCTGTTTGTTGGAAGAAGTCACTAATCGGATGACTGGATGCCATAGCGCACCCGGGGGAATTCTTCGAGTATTCCTCAATGTTCTCGGCACCAAAGTGGTTGGCCCCGCGGTGGAGCTCGGATGGCGTCAGGCACCGGTACGGGGCTGCAGAAAGAATCTCGAAAGAAAAGCACTGGTGGGCTCGATTAGTATCAGACAGTGTTGTAGGCGTTACCGAAAAAAGTAACTAAATACGTTACTCGTTACTTGCAAATAAATGTAACGCGTTACCGACCTACGTTATCTCAAAATAAAAAGGAACGCGTTACCGTTACTGATAAAAAGTAACGCACGTTTCTGTTGCGTTACTTTTTATTCACGAACTAAAACATTTGCTGTTTCCACGTTTGGTATGTGCGTAAGCGCCATAGCTAAAATATGTCCATGCGGAAACTTAATTACCTTCTCTTTTTTAGGGTTTCACCCGAATAGTTACAAGAACAAACGCGGAAGTATATATGAAGCTGATTTATAACATGTTGGCACGGAACTTAACAGAAGAACCGGACTCCCTCATTAGCACAGAAATTAAGACCAGCCGAGATTGAAACTTTGCATATATTTTATTCACAACATGTCGAAGTACAGATAGTTGCTGTGACCAAGTTCCTCCGTTACCCGAAGCACAGTCCTCTGTTGTTCTTCAGCAACAGCTGAATTTCGAAGTTGGCATCTGACATTGTACCTCGCTTCTTGGTAAACACGTCCGCGCCTACGCTAAATAGGCGTTCAACGGATGCGCTCGATGTGGAGGACAGCGGCATTTTTTGACTAAGGAATTTATGACTGGGCACTTAAAAACACAAACAATTAAAAATTGTTTTTTAAGTTTTAGGAAGTAAAGTAACGTAACGTAATTTCGTTACACGTTACTCAAAATAAGTAACGTAAGTACGTTACCCGTTACTTCTTTGGAAAAGTAACGAGTACGTTACTTCGTTACCAAAAAAGTAACGCGTTACCGGTAACGCCGTTACATGTAACGCGTTACCGCCAACTTACTATCAGAGAGCACGAGAAATTCACAAAATTTCTCCTTTCAAGTAGCGCGTTCTTCAGTTCCCCAGGGCGGGGTGTGGATTTAGGAAGAGCACATAAACGAACGGACTGAGATGACTCCCGGCTGGCAACATTTATTTGCCCCCCCCCCCCCCCCCCCTTCGCCCCCAAATTCACAAACACTTTCAGTTTTCCTCCAATCTCCTGGGGTAGTCTCCCGAGCACTCAGACAGGCACACAGTCGCCGTCAGCAAAGCTGCTTCAAGGACCCGTCGTAAACACAGTCGTAGAGACTTGAAATACGCAGCTAGGATGACCTCGACGCATCGAAGCCTCTCATGGGGAGGCTTCGATGCGTCGAGTCAGCCAGTCGGCCCGAGCGTCTCAGGACTTTGGGAGATTTCCACGGTTAGAAATCGAAGAGTGCCGTTGAGTTCCTTTGCCTGGCAGGCACGAAGTGAAGGCGCAGTGCAGATGGGATTTTAAGTCTCCGTGTAATCACTTGGGCGACGCTACTTTTGGGAAGTGTTTTATGGTTCGCGACAGACGGCAGGTAGACGACGCTTCTTCCTCCGCAAGCCATACAGACCATTATGTATCTTTCTTCACAGGGTACATAAAAAAAATAAAGCGGACGGCACGAAAAATTTGGAAACGTCCGGGATCAAGTTGGGCCTCTTTTAGGCTGGCTATCCCTCAAGCTAATGCCTTTTCTATGGGACGAGGAAATTAGGAAAATGACGAACCATGTAGTGTGCACGCGGGTCTGCGCACGAAAATTAGGAGGGGGGGTATGTAAAGGCTGGCATATTTTTGGGGTGGCAGGACTAATTTGAGGGGAGGCGCCCGCCACCCGGCCTCGCCTCCCTCTAGCGCCGTCCCTGCTTGAGACGCGGCTTGAGTCCCGCTCAGCTCGTGCGCTGGCTTTGGCTAGTGCTTTCTTTCCCCAGTCTCAGCTGAGACCAACGTTACTATACTCTGTTTCACCTTATGATGTACCGCAGGAAAGGCTACAAGCGCGAGCTCCTTGCTCTGGGGCACATCTCGGCGGCACAAGCTCTCGTGACTTAAGAGCGGCTGCCAACGCTATGAGCTCGCGCTTCTAGCCTTCGCTGCGGTACAACATAAGGTGAAACGAAGTATAGAACCACTCAGTTGGGAAACTGCCATAGAGACTGCTCTGAAAAAGTGGCACCGATCCGTCCACGAGAACCGAGCTAATGGCGATCTCAACGCCGCCACTTCTCCCGCAGCAGCCAGTCCAGGAACTGCACGTGACTTCCATTTTCGTTCTAATCGGCCATTTTGGGGCCAGAATAGATACTGTGGAAGGGGCTTCGAGGTACCGCCCCGACTCTCAAGCGGACGCGCCGCGGTAACCCCGCTGAGGCAGGGTTGCATAAAAACAATATTAATTATACTGCAAAACCTTCCGAACTAAAGATTTTAGAAAACAACACGCGCCCCCATTCTGTACTAAACTCCAACAAAAGTTACTACAAACAAAGTTTTTTTCCGTTAGTTTTTACGCAAAAACATGCTTTCTAAAAGCTCAAGGCGACCACAGTTAAGACAAATGATACAGGGCGGCGCTGTTGTCGCATTTAGCTCGGTCTCAGTGGACGCCAGCGGCCAGGTTTCAACGGTGAGTTTCCCAACTGAGAGTTCTAGTAACGTTGGCTGAGACGCTGTTTCTAGCAAGCCGGCTCCGGACCCCAACGAAAGCCACTGTTTCCGTTTCCAGTATGGACCATACTATTTGTGTTTCTTAGAGGAGGGGGTTGTGTTTTTATAACGAGTGAAATATAGAATAATATATACCCCGAGTTTCGGCAGCTTAAAGTAAACTTCAAAAAAAAACTTACTTCGAATTT